>JANJGK010007248.1:20000-32378 GCA_039081455.1 Macrobrachium rosenbergii
TAAGATTGCGTCAAGCATATATAAAGACCTACAGAGGATATGTCATTTACCTTCTCATCTTTAATCACATTCCTTTATCGGGAGTGAAATGACATCACCTCCTTGAAGCACCTTTTTGAAAGAGAAACTTGTGCTTTCTAAAGAAAGTATTTCCTTATTTTTATGAAAATTTCCTCTTATGAAGGTTAAGTTTCCTTTGACTGGTAATAAGATTTTGTAATAAATATCATAATACATTTGTTGTATGGTTTCTTTTCAGCTGTTAATGTAATTTTTCCACTTTGCTTATTTGCATAAATTTTCTGAATACGTACACATATAGAATAATAGGAAGAAAATGTTTTATATATGCACATCCTGTGTACCTTCTCTCACCCCCCTTCCCCTCCTCCCGCCACTCCCCCATCCTTCCCTATTCTCTCCCTCTTCCCTCTCTATTCCCTCCCATTTTCCTCCCCTTCCCTCCCTCTTCCCTTCCCGTGCCGTCCCTCTTCCCTCCCTCTTCCCTTCCCATTCCCTCCCCCTTCCCTCCCTCTTGCTTCCCCTCGCCTCCCTCTTCCCTCCCCCTTACCTCCCTCTCCCCTCCCTCTTCCCTCCCCCTTACCTCTCTCTTCCCTCCCTCTTCCCTCCCTCTTCCCTTCTCCTTCTGGGCACAGGAGTGTCCTCCCAGCCTTTATCTTCCTTTCACAGCAGTGTTTCTCCTCCCTGGCGCATTGTCCCCTTTAAGAAAAAAAAACAAAAAAAAAAGAAAAATTTTCTCATGGAACATGGAATATTTTATTTTATTCGAAAAAGAAAAATCCCCTTGGAAAAAACTAATATTGTTCACATACGAACTCATTTTCTCCTTTGGAAAGTTACTCTGCAAAAAAAAGCAATCTTTATTCTTGGAAAAAAATTTCTTTCTATTGAAATTGTTTCGTAAAAAAAAAAGAAAACTTTTATTTCGATTGTGTTCGCTCTGTTGCATACATTTGATCTTCACATTTTTCCATCAAATATATTTAATGTGGGGCATTTTTTCCTCTCTTTGAAATATGGCAAATGGTTAAGCACTTTTGAGCAGTTCTGTTTTATTAATCCAGATTCAAGTTTGATGAAACCCTCAACACAAAATACAAAATAGAAATTTAGAAATATTCCTACATACAGGTCACGAGCCGAGTCTAAAATAGGTCTGCGTTCTATTGAGTCTGGTGACGAAAGAATATTTACCTGAGACAGGATTCCAGATCTGAATATCCAGACTTGTCCTGGAATAATTCAAGCCATTATATAATTTTTTTTTACAATAAGGCCTTTCCCCTTAGATGGAGGTGGAAGTAAATAGTTATTTTCAGGTCCTTGGGATGAGGGTGCTAGCCTGCTGCCCTTTTTCACTCTGGTTGCCACCCAGCGCAATCTGCTACCTGCCAGGTTTAAAATTCAAAGTTCAGATCACGACAGACTTTTCCGCCGGTATTCAGAATCAGCAGAATTAGTAATGGTAGTCTGGGCATTCTAATTCCTTGACGTCATCTCTCATTCCACGCGTCCGATTGGAGGGATTATATACAACAAAAGTTCTATTCTTAGCTTCAGACGTTCTCGCATTTTGGTTCGCTATTCCCTGGGATTATGTAAACTGATTCCATTTCCGGGGAGACGGGTAATTTTGGGTGTGGATCTGTCGCATTTAGACTGAAATTAAAAAAAAAAAACTAAGCAACAGTGCCTTCTTTAATATTCAGTCTTCTATCACTAGTTTTTATAGGTGAAATATATGAATTATTGCTTCAGCTAGCTGATGACATGCCCTCCTTTTATTAACCTTATAAGCAAGCATACAGACACGTGGGTATCACGTGTGCTAAATTATCACGTGTGGAGAGAGAGAGAGAGAGAGAGAGAGATATGATAAATGTTCCGAGATTAAGATATAATTGTTAGTCAATCCACAGGAAACTTATTTATTCCTTGTCCACAACCTCGTTTCTTGTAATCCTTTGTTTCTGGACAGTTATCTTCGCCCCTCATCTATTGTTAATATCTTTCCTTTCATTGTCGTCTCGCGTTTTCCTTTGTTATCCTCCTCTCTTCCACTGTTTTTATTTTTTTATTTTATTCAGTGGATGGTGCTCGTAAACCAGCAGCACTTTCTCGAAGGCTAAACCATGAACTTGGGCAAAGATTATTACGTGATTATAATTATCAGTATGTTGATGAAAAGAGTTAAGAAGAAAAATAGATGAGAAAGACAAGAATAATAGAGTGAATATAACGAGCAATAATTAGATAAAAAAGCTTATATCCATCAATGAAAAACGAATGCGTAGGTGAATAATAATTTCGAAACAAAGGATAAAATAGTGTATTCAAGAATTACGTCGTAAAAGGGTAAACACAGCAGGCATTACTACAATTTGTCCTCCGTTATACTGCGTGGAAAGTCTGTTATTAGTTTTATACGTATAATGGAGAACTTTAAAACTTTCTCTTCCACAACATTTTTTCTCTGTTTTTCTTCTTCAGAAACTGAGAGAATATAAAACAAATTATGAGCTTTCCTTGAGTAAACATTTAACTTCAGAAGTTTATCCAGACAGTTCTTTCGCCGTGGAGCAACTTCATCAGAACTTCATGTCGTACCCAAATTCAAATCAAAATAAAAAAAAATAAACTCCTAAACTTGTTAAAAAAAACTTGCGGATGTTAGAGCATCATTATTTACAGTCAGGGATCTGCTAAATTCTATCTATATTTAAGTGATTTTTCAACAAGTTGGCAGTTGTTGGAAAAGCATAATGTTACCTTTTGTCAGGGAGCAGTGTATCTTATACCTTCGTGTAGCAAATCCACAACCGAAGCTTTTTATGGAATCAGAATGGTGTAAGTTACTTTTATTCTTGATGAAATTAGGGAGAAGCCTTGTTGGTTACTTTCGAATTTGTATATCATTTTAAGATGGCATTCAAAGTTTTGTGTAAAATGTTTGTATAAAATCTTTGTCATTCGTCTTCTTTTTGTCAGTATTGTTATTATTATTCTCATCATGATTATCACCAATTGTAATGAGCATGCATTCTCTCGAAACAAGCCAAAAGGTCATGACCTATATTTAGGAGGTAAATGAAAAGTATGTCAAGAGGTTGTAATATGATAAAATTCGTTAGACAGACGCTTGTCTGTATGTCTATGTGTTTAACATTATTCTTCACACAGCCATATACCAAAGACAGGGAAATCCAAATCTTAGTGTTGTAAAACTCGTCATCAGAAAAATAAACTTGATTTTTTTTTAAATTTCATGAAACTCCAAAGAATATTTTATCCCAAGATTTCATTTTACTTAAAGGGAGGCCATAGTAAAGATTTTATAACTTAGATGCCCGTAGTTTACAATCGTATCAGAACATCAGTGATATTTTGAGCATCCAAAAATATATAAGAAAAGACGACTCTGGCAGACATAAGATAAACAAAATAATTTAAGTGCAAATGAAAGGGTTCAGTACACTTTGAAACGAAGAACAAAATGGAAACGGGAAATATTATATCCCGCAGTCAGGTGCGAAAAAAAAAAAAAAAACTATATCGACAGAAATGCAAAATTCAAGAGCAAAAGACAAAGAGAAAGGTTACAATAAAGGCCTTTGAATTGTTCCTACCGATTCAGCCTCAACGGAAAGCCAGAAATAGAGCACTGTATCTACGTTAACTTGTAACAGTTGTCCTTTTCGACCGTATATTTGGCATTTAATTAATATCCAACTTCGAAAGAGCTTTGTGAATTGTTCATGATTACCTCAAGAAATGTCGTGTCAAGTGGTCCTGTCTTGGGCCACGTTCAGAGCAAGAAGAGGAAAGTTTTAATTTCATGTCTTGAAGCTTAATTTTAAATACCAGGAGGGCGCTGACCTACCTTGAATTTAATCCAGTTGAAGCTTCTAAGTCGTGAAAGGAAATTCAAGGAAACATTCACTTCTGACAGCGAAATTTCTCCTGTGTGAGAAGTCTGTTCATTTTGCTCTTGCTCTTATGAATTATAACTATATTTTATGCAATATTTATATTTAGTAGTCATAAAAAAATATATTCATAAACGATGATCTCGCAAAGTTACCTTTAATCTCTTGCGAATGGCATGGCTATCAAAACGCCACTTTTTTCCTTTTGTTGAAGATACAATTTAACATTTTGTAATAAAAAAGGTAAGCATATGCACATGCTTTTACCTTTTCAGGACGTTCTTTTATATCTGCTACCTTTGGTACATATAGATAAATTAAAATCAACTTGAAGAAAAGCACGTGGTTTATACTGGAGTCAACCTTAAATTTTTTTAGTTGGCATTTTTGCCAGCTGATTGTGTAATAGTTCGTGTGAAAATGACACACGTGGAATAAATATCAATGCTTTCATGTCATAGATAGAGGAATGCAAAATTACCTTTGGAATATATTAACCTAATCGATATGCACCTTTAGGTAATAAAAAGTCACTTTAAAGCACTACAAACTTTTTGCGTCAGTCACAAAGCTGACCTTTTGTATTGAACCTCACTAATCTTTACCTGGATGGCTTTAGATACATTCGCAAGAAGGATTCTCTTTCTTGCTCAAAACAGCGCCTATATTTTCTTGCTTCTCTTAAAGACACAAGACAACCAGCGAACGACATTTACACCTCAAGATCACGGAAGTTGCTGAAAGTACATTAGGCGCCAGTATCCAAATTTGCATGCATACGAGTCTCCCGTTGCCGTCGAATGGGGTCTGGATTTCCCTCTCTCCTATGCATGACTTACACTTAATCTCTCTCTCTCTCTCTCTCTCTCTCTCTCTCTCTCTCTCTCTCTCTCATTATACTTCCAAAGGAGTACAGCTTGTATTACCTTCGAAAAAGAGAGATGGAAAGACTAGCGTTTACTTTTTACGGTCAATTGTGTTGCCGATTATTAATTTGGGCGCAATGAAAATCCTTTGACCAAACGCAGTTCACATACGTTTTCTCCGATCAACCTGTCGGTCATAACCGCAGCTACGAATGGTATATATGTCACTGAAGATAAAAGAAATACGTATAAATCTTTGAGAGGCAGCTGTTGGTTTCCTGTTTCTCGTTTTCTGTTTATATTTCAGAACGAGTGTCGTAATTCATCTTCGCTGGTCAAAGAATTTTTATTTGGATTAAAACTCTGAGTAATGCTTCTTAAGCTTGTGTTTGTATTTTATGAGTCGCACTATTTTTTATAAAAAAAATTTCGTTTGTTTTTTATTTTTTTAAGTGGTTGTCTAGATAACTCATTTAAATCGAAATGATTATGTTTATCTCTTTTTTTTTCAGTGGTGTCATATTTTTAACGTCCTTTAAAAATGGTAGATAGGATTCGAGGAAAATCAACACTTATTCTTATAACTGCTTAGTGTCTTATTCATCAATTGGAGGCACTGAATGAAACGGTAGACATATTTGCTTGATAAATGGAAGACCGTTTTTACTTGTATTTTTTAAGGCAGAATTGAAAAATTCATAAAATTTTACAAAGGACTGGAAACGAGAGAGAGAGAGAGAGAGAGAGAGAGAGAGAGAGAGAGAGAGAGAGAGAGAGAGAGAGAGAGAGAGAGAGATCTTTACAGTTTAAAAGAAATAGCTATGGAATCAGAGTGCAATCTAGAAGATGAGTATAATCCCTTTTGCATATCGAGGACGAAAAAGGCAAAATTACACTTCCTTAGCAATTGCACAACGACTTTCGCATTCCAGGAAAAAACAAAAATGAATAATTGCTCAGCCACTTAATATCATATACCGGAGACACTTATAGGTCGTAAGAAACGGCACTGCAAGCATTAATCACACAATGTTACGGATCAATATTCCGAGTAGAGGTTCTGGGACGTCCGCCCTTAGCGTGCCAGAGGAGATTCCCGCCCTGTCAGGAAGACGTATCGGAAAAACAAAAGAGGATTCATTATCTTAATGCTGTTGGTGGAGGATCAGATCGACCGTGTGCCTGATATTTTATCTTTGGCGGGAGTCTCTCTCTCTCTCTCTCTCTCTCTCTCTCTCTCTCTCTCTCTCTCTCTCTCTCTCTCTCTCTCTCTCTCTCTATATATATATATATATATATATATATATATATATATATATATATATATACGAGTATATATATTTCTCGCTTTGTCTCTCCGTCTTTTCCTCCCTTTCTCTCTCTTTTTTTCTCTCTCTCTCTCCCCCCTCTACCTATCTATCTATCTCTATCTATGTCTGTCTGTCTGTCTGTCTCTCGATCTCTCTCCCTCTCTGTCTGTCTGTCTGTCTGTCTCTCTATCTCTGTCTGTCTGTCTGTCTGTCCGTCTCTCTCGCTCTCTCTGTTTATTATTATATTTTCTCAGCATCAATATATGCTGAAAAATACGAGTTTTCTTTCCAAGATATGATACAATATTTGCTTGTGCTTAGGATCGAATAACCTTGGATGGCAAAAGGAATCCAACCTTTTATAATCTTATTCTGATCCTTCTTCCTCCATCTGTTGATTCACAGAGAAGCGTGTGCATATATACGCACACACACATACATAAAACACGTACACATATATGTAAAGTGTATATAGAGATATTGATATTAGTTCAGCATTTACTCATGAATAGTGCAATTTCGTTATTCTTCTATAGCTTCGATAGCGGGGGGTTATCCATAACTTAGAAAAGGGAAAATTTGTGCAACATAATTAAGGAAATATAGGACTTATTAAATGCCAGAAATGTGCAAAGAGTGGAGAAAGAATCTTGTTTTCAGTCTCTCTCTCTCTCTCTCTCTCTCTCTCTCTCTCTCTCTCTCTCTCTCTCTCTCTCTCTCTGTCTTCTATGCTACTAACACTGCTTTTGTTTACAGTAATAGTGATAGTTATTATTACAAGAAAAGAATCTTTTGATAAATATACTATATTGTTACCTGAAGCGGGCTGCCATTCAGTTAAAACATTTAAGTAAAGACTTTTTTTTTTGCAAATTCTTCCAACGAATGCAAAGCGGCTGAATTCTCAGTCAGATGCAATTAATTCACAATGATTTTAGCACATTTTAAAGTCTTTAATTAGCATGCAAATGTCTATTCCATTTTAAATTGCATTCATTAAAAGTTTTCTCAGTTCTGTTATTGATATCCTTCATTCCTTGGTATTGGTTCTGTTATTGATATCCTTCATTCCTTGGTATTGGTTCTGAGGCGTGAGAGAACAGATTCCACAAGGCGTTTTTCTTACAGTTTTTATTCTCTTTTTTTTTAACTTTTCTTTGTTGCAGTTTTTGTTTCATTGCAATTTTCCTTTTCCTTATAATTTTTTTTCCATACAATTTTTCCTTTCCTTGTAGCTTTTCTTCTTATAAATTTTTTCCTTACACTTTTTCCATTATTTCCCTTATAATTTTTCTTTTCCCTACACTTTCCTTTTTACCTTGAATTTGTCCTCTTTCCTTGTAATTTTTCTTTTCCCTTATAATCTTTTTTTTACTCTTAATTTGATTTCCTTACAATTATCCTTTTTCATTGAATTCGTCCGCTTTTCCTTTAAGTTTTCTTTTTATTACACTTTTTCTTCATTACCAACTTATCATAATTCTTTTCCCTTTTCACTTTTCGTTCTTGGGCCTTCTGGGTAATGTTTCCTGAAGTCGGTAGTTGTACTCTTAGGCCAGAGACAAAAGGAGGAAAAAAATAAAGACTGCATGAAGAGGGAGGGTTAAATTTTATTTCTTTTTTTTTTAAGCTTTTGAAAAGGCAACATCCGTTGCCAGGGTTTTGTTCATAACAAAACTGAAAGGACCTCTCTCTCTCTCTCTCTCTCTCTCTCTCTCTCTCTCTCTCTCTCTCTCTCTCTCTCTCTCTTATTGTTAATTTCCTGTTCTCGTCTGACAGAACGACCGACGCGTCTAGTGTGTTGTAATTGCTGCGACCACTGGCTCTCCAGACCGCCAATTTAATCTACACCCATAATAATATTACACAATCAATTGTGTTTCAATTTGTTTCCTCCCTTTCAATTTTCCCGGATCTCATGCGGCCCTCACACAAATATTAAACAATCTGTGATACAAAGAGAGAGAGAGAGAGAGAGAGAGAGAGAGAGAGAGAGAGAGAGAGAGAGAGAGAGAGAGAGAGAGAGTCCCAGTCTTATAGTCTTTCTTTTGCTGTTACATTTACGATTAATTTTCATCAGTACTCTGTTTCAGGAATGAAAAAGAATAGATTTAATTTTTCTGTCTCAGTTTAGATTTTTCCTAGGTCCTGTTTATTGAGAGTAATCATTGTTGTCACTGCAAATAAGATATGTAATGTTGCTATTTATTCACAGAAAACACCTCTAATAACTAGTTTAACATATCTAATATTCTAATTAAATTTTATTGTTCGTCAGCGCTCAGATTATCTCTAACTGCGTATCAGCGTCATATGACTAACTTCAAAAGCGTCGCCATGATTTTTTCGATAGTATTTCGGTAACAGCCTTTTAACTCATAATTTTCCGTCTATTGACGCAGGCGTTTGAAAAACTATTTTTCCTACATAATGCCTCAGTTTATCCCATAAGACAATACATTCCTATTGTAGCTCAGGATACCTTTTGCAGGATATCCCAATTTCCGTCTAATCCTTTGGTCAATAAATAAACCTGATTGTATTCCTTTCTCTCCCCAGGTAGGTACACTGTGATGCGTGGGTCAGTTGAAGCAACTCCAGACGTCAAAGGTATGACAGGTGGACTGTTCTCTGTCACCTGGAGGCAGGTTTTATACGCGTTCATCTCGTTCACCTGAGCGTTCAACAACAATGCTGAAAGTGTCAACTTTCCTCAGGTAAGTGTAACAAGTTACTCTGGACATTCTTTATTTAAAGGCCAATATATCACATCAATCATCATTCCACCACAAGTGTCAGTAAGTCATTTCATTCGGAATTCAACAGTAGATGCAAGTAAGTTATTCCAGTAAACACTGAACAGATGAAACAATTTACTTGGTATGACGTAAGATCAAGTCACTGCGTTGTTCCAAGTTTGACAAGGGGATTATCTGGTTTCTTTTGGTTTGAAGGAATACAAGATTAATTTTGAGGCTTGTCATTAGATCCTCTCTCTCTCTCTCTCTCTTTCTCTCTCTCTCTCTCGCGCGCGCGCTTCCCCTGGCTACTCCACTCTCCTTCTCATGGTTTGAAGGAATATGAGGTCAATTTTATGACTTGTCATTAGATTCTCTCTCTCTCTCTCTCTCTCTCTCTCTCTCTCTCTCTCTCTCTCTCTGTCTGTCTGTCTGTCTGTCTGTCTCTCTCTCTCTGTCTCTCTCTCTCTCTCTGGCCCCTCCACTCACTTCCTCCAGGTGAATTTGGCCGATCTGAATACAGCAAAGTTTGAAAACGTATATTTATAAACGCCAGCATGAGGACTAAATTACTAACGCAGAAGGAACAAAGATGCCCACCCAGTTAGCAACTGTATTTTATTAATATTTTTAACATCCCAGTAACACTATACATATAATATAGCTGTGATGGAGGCAATGGAAAAACCACACATTTAAGAGGAAAAGTCGACCTCAAGAAACTTGTAATGTGTCAGCTGTTTTGCTTTTTAAACTGGGAATAAGTCTGGGTAATTTTATTATTATTATTATTATTATTATTATTATTATTATTATTATTATTATTATTATTATTATTATTATTATTATTCGGCAGATGAACCCTATTCATATGGAACAAGCCCAGAGGGACCACTTACTTGAAATTCAAACTTCCAAAGAATAAGGTGTTCATTAGAAAGAAGTAACAGAAGGTAATGAGAAATACAGGAAGAAGAGATCACTTATTAAAAACTAAAAAAAATAAATTAACAAATTAATAAATAAATAAATAGATGATAATAAAAAAGGAATAGAAAACAGGAAGAGTTTTATCTTATCATTGAACGGATAAGTAACAGTTCTTGTTTATTAATGCCAAGTCCACAAAGAGACGCAGGTTTCCCCACGTGTCTGTTTATATGGCCATATGTTTGTCTGTCCACAATGTCCCCTAAAGTTATGAAGTGATTTCGGTTAAATTCTAAAATGCATTTGCCCAGAATACGAGGAAGAGGTGAGGAGATTTTAAGATGGTTGTGAAGGCTAATGAGCCTCTACAATGTATTTTATTTCTTTTTTCCCTCTTTATTTCTTTATTTATCTATTTATTTACTTATTTATTTATTTACTTTTGTACTCACATTTTCGGAGGGATATCCTATACTTTAATCAGATATTCCAGAAAAGACGGCAAATACAGCTTTCGAAAGAGCAAAAACAAAAATAAGTTTTAGATTATTTAGTAATTTTTTCCAGCCTATGTCCTTTCAAATGCTTTCGAAATATGATTAATGTCATGAAATAACAGTAATTGCCAAACATTAAATATTATAAGAAGAGGCCACTTATTACGAGTCATGATTACCAGTAATGGATTCATTAGCGTCCGACGTTAGCGAGATACCAAAGCAGAAATATGAATGAGTCAAAATGAGCCCATATTGCTTTGGGCTCAGTGGCCATGGCTTATTTAATGAAGCAAATTGTGTCAACCTACCTATTTATATTTTAATTGAAATTTCACCCTCAAAAGCTAAAAATATAAGTTTACAAAACAAACATATTATGTAAATTAATTTTAATTTTGGGGAATGGTTGACAAATATTGTGATTTGTTTAAAATGCGTTCTGACCGGAAATACTTAATAGCAGAAAAGAAAATTAGCGTGAAGTAATAATCAGTATTATTATTATTATTATTATTATTATTATTATTATTATTATTATTATTATTATTCTCAAGGATATACTATTACTAGTAGTAGTAGTAGTAGTGAAAAAAGACTCAGTGAGAAATAATATAACTTAGAGAGAAAGACAGAAAATGAATAACTAAAAGAAAAAAGTTTCAGCGTAGGTCATAAGCATGAATTAGGACTTCAAAACCCAGTTAACCGTTTTATATTCATTTTAAGCGTAAAATAACTCATTCTTTTTCATCACATAATCTTCTACATATTTATAAAATTCTAAAGGCATTACTTCAAATCCGATTACATGATGTCATGTAATAACATTTGAATTGTGTGATTCTTAATTTTTTTTTATTTTACTTCAGTTTGAAGTCCTCTTGTACTTGCTTTCAGGGCTGGTTGAAAAAATGAGAATTATGAGTGGTTAAATAATGGCCCTGCCCCATGCATAAAAAAAAGTATCCTTACTGGAACTTGCAACAGATTAAATCACTCCTAGCAATAAGCAATGTTGATTGCATGAGCCTGGAGCCTAATGGAGTAAGAATTTTGTTAATTTTAGATTTCTGGGTGAAAATTAATCCCACCAAAGGAATTTTGCTCGGATTAATAATTATCTTAGTCCATCCGAATCAATTATATTTATAAAAATTTAAGGGAAACTGGCATGTCTAAATGTCATTAACCGTTTTGTATAAGATGTTTTTCAAAACCAGAAACTAAGATTTTTTGGTCATTATAGTGTGAATTGCATTAAATACACTAACTCCTTATATTCTGTTCAGTGATACATATCACAAAGAAATCATGCAAATTAAAAAAAGGAAAAAGAATTAGATACGTATAATCCAGCCAAACTTTGCTAGACATATCACGAAAAATGTCTGATGCACCCAACTGAGAAGGGAGGCTTTTTTTTCCTTTGTAGACAAAACTCCCCTTTATGGGCTATGTAAAATGGCTGAGAATTTCCATTCATTTATCAGCCCTAGAGTAAATTGCTATGTGAGATACTAACGTGCAGGACACAATGGCTTTCCATTCCGTATTCGTGGGAGAAAGCAATACAGGGAATGGGATGAGAATACAACTATTGATTCAGAGAGATAGAGAGAGTATTGTTCTATATTAAGTGAATAGCTTCCACACGCTAGAAAGTAAATAGAATTCCCCCCTCCTTTCTTTTTTTTTGCTTAGTAATAAACAAAGAATGATCTCTCTTTCTTTGTCTGGGAACCACTCTTCTTAACAATCACAAAAATGACTCTCTCGCCCTGTATGGGAAAGGAATTTAAAGAATTTTTGTTTCTCAATAGTTAGATCATTTTGTTGATGTATATTTTTCTTAGTAATAAATAAAAACCGATTCTCTTATATCTTCTACTTGAGAAGCACTTTTTTAACAGTAACGAAAATGACTTTCTTTCCCTGTATGGAAAAGGAATCTAGATATATTTTGTTGATCATGTGCAAGGGATAATTTTCCTGAGGAATTTATTTTTCTGTGATAAGTTATTAGCTATTTGTGTTTGTTTATATATTAGTAATATTGCTTGTCATCGTTTTATTTTTCATACTTTTCA
>JANJGK010007251.1:0-32371 GCA_039081455.1 Macrobrachium rosenbergii
AATAATTACTGCATTCCTCTCTCTCTCTCTCTCTCTCTCTCTCTCTCTCTCTCTCTCTCTCTCTCTCTCTCTCTCTTTACACAGACGAAACGAGGGCAGCAAATTTCACAAACCCGTCTGACACCGAAACAATATCCTGAGAAAAGTCATGAAATTTAGATAAGTTTTCACTTCGTCTCCAAATGCAATCTTATGATATTAGAGTTATTTAGAGAAAAAACAAGATGTCAGTTTGAGATTTATTGATGATGATCGTTCTGGTATGACAGCTGAAAGGGTCATTAATAAAGACATGTACTTGCGAAAGAAATTTTAATACATCTTTAATGCTTTGTATTTCAAAGACGTGGCTCAATAACTAAGAAATAATCAATAAGTACTAAAGAAGAAGGATAAATTAAGGTATTCATCTTATTAGATGGATGGCTCGTTGGCTGGTAATATTTAAAAAAGTGATCATACATTAAACCCCTAAGCTCGTCAGAGTTATAAAATAGAGAAAAAAAGAAACTCATAATAGTCACGCAAAGTGAAGTAGAACGTAAGTGAGACATGAAATATCCTGAGGGTAAAAAGTCCCAGGAAGAATTTCGCGTTCCTTGTAAAATTAACCCCAAATTAATGAGACCACTTTACAACGAAATTAGAGTAATAAAATGAGAAAAAATGGAGTAATTTTCAAACTACTGAGCGGAGGCCCGTGCATAAGCTCATGGCTATTGTCACTAAATTTGTTTTACAGTCAGCCTTGTGAAATGGGAATCTGTGAATTTTTATAGTTTTTCTGGAGAACACCTCATTTCTTCATTTTTCCTACCTTTCGTGGGAATTCTGACTCACGTAGAATTTTGCTGTACAGTTCGTGCTCTGTAAAAAAAATAAGGTTTTGATGAAGTATAATTAATTTAATGAGCCTTGAAGGTTTAATTCCTGTGTTGTATATTAATACAACATGAAAATGTATTTTCATAAAGTATTTGTCTAAACTGCATCATTTTTAATGTAGAAAACAGTAAATCAGCCTTAAGTTAAATCAGTACTAATTATACTTTACCTTTGTTTTTATAATATTGTTGATAGCTATACTTACTCTTTGGTAATTTTCATACACTTTTTTTTTCAAATATAATTTGTAACATATCTTCACTCTATATTCTTTATTTTCCTTGCTTTCGTATATTTGCAAAGAAATCTCTGAAGACTTCATAATTTCGCAAGCCTGCATTGTTTTAACGTTTCTTATATGAATAGACTGCATTTGACAATCATAAAAAAATCCAGACTCGGATTCTTGATATTCGAATTTGCTGATTAACTTTTATTTAACTCAGGAACTTATGAAACTACAAGGATACTTATTTCATGCCACATTCGTAGTTGATAAAATTAAAAAAAATGTCTACAATACTGAAAAGGGAAATTTTGTCTCAGGAGGAGGGATGAAAATATTATAATAGAACCACCCACGTTTTTTTTTATTGCAGTAAAAAGGAAATTTACCTCAGCAATTAGAATTCACTTTTTTGTTTTACACAGGCTGTAACAACACTGTTAGCATAAGCCTTTAAAAAGTAAGTCTAAGAAAACCCGAAATTTCCTTTCTAATTCATTTTTATGATTATCTGTTTTTGTAGTTCATAACCTGTAAGCATTTTTACGAAGCAAGGTAAAAATAATAATGAAAAACAAATGCACATTAATTGTCACCATCATTTATAACCCGTCAAATGTATATCAGTAACAATTAGCAGTCTGAACTTTGAGCTTAATACTAACAGCATCACAGCTATCTGGGATATCTGAAATCACCCTTATTTCAGATTACGTCGTAAATGTTAACTTTTTTTTCCGGCAAACTCAGATTTTTTTTCTGATTCGATCATTATCAGCTTTTATTAACGGCAAAATCGATTTTTTATGTTTATTTTAAAAATCAGTCATTAAAGTAGAGTAAGGTATTGTAATAGGAAAAGAAACATTCTACCGTAAGGCCTTAAAAATCGGATAATTTTAATTGAAAATATAATGAATGCGAATTGATTAACGAGTGGTATCAGAACATCATTTTCAACTAGGAATACTAGAATAATTTAACAACAGTTCGTTTAAAAATATTTTCAGTACCTATGTTTTAAGGTTTTTGATTCTTAACTTTTGCACCCCATATTCGTTATTCCATTTACAGAGAAACAAAAATAGAATTGGAGTATATTGAAAAATAGTTGTATCAATATTCACCGAATGATGTCACAACTCATTTTTAATATTAATCAAGATATATTGATATATCGATACAAAACGCCTTCCTGTATCTCCCCGAAATTCGAGTCCCTGCTCAAGCAACGGAATTACACGGCCCGTGAAGCCCCTCCGATGATCACAATAATATCTCTCTCCTGTCCTCCGGGTCGTCTCTCAGTCATATTCATGAACAGACCCGCGGATATTGGCCCTGGTATTATTTTCGAGGCAATATTGTGACTTGTTTTGGTTCAAGTTATTGCCCAGTCTGTCGCTATTTATTGGTCGTTTTATTAATCTGGCGTTGCAGTATTTGTCCCCATTGGCTCCTTAAGAATCTAGGAGGGTAATGTTGGATATTTTGTCTATATTTATTCATTTGTTAATTTCTTTTTTTCTTTTTTAATAAGCGATCATTTTGTATTTCCGATTACCTTCTGTTACTTCTTTCTAATGAACGTCGCACAATTTGGAAGTTGGAATTTCAAGTCAATGGCCCTGTGGGGGGCTTGTTTCATATGAGTAGGGTTCATCCCCTGAATAATAATAATAATAATAATAATAATAATAATAATAATAATAATAATAATAATAATAATATGCACCAAAAATGCCCCTTTCTCCAACCATCGTGGCCATATGTACACCCAGATCGACGGGGTGGCGATGGGTTCTCCCCTTGGAGCCCCCTTCCCCAATTTCTATATGGGCACTGTGGAGCAAAGGGTATTCGAAGACATAGACCAGCCAAGGGTGTACCTTCGCTACATCGACGATTCCTTCATCAGCGCCAATTCGCAAGAGGAGATCGAGAACCTGAGGCGTGCTTTCCACAACCATAGCTGCCTCAGTTTCACCATCGAACGAAGCCAAAACCGCTGCCTCCCCTACCTGACGTCCTTGTGGAACAGAGAGAGGCCTCTTTCTCTACGAAGGTCTACACAAAGCGCACGAACCTGTGCATGTGTATGAACGGGGCGGGCGAGTGCCCCGAGAGGTATAAGCGCTCCACCATCAGCGCCTACGTCAGGGGGGGCCCCTCTCGCACTGCTCCTCCTGGAATGACACACGAAGAAATGGAACGTGTAGCCCAGACCCTCGTCGACAATGGACACCCAAACCGGAATATAGAAGAGTCTATAACGGCGAACATCGATAAATGGTACCGGCAGGAACCTCGCCCCGATGCCCCTGAACGCATAGAGCTCTTCTAAATATAAAGATGAACGTGCCCTCAAGAACATCATCGAGAATAATGTCAGCCCCATTGACCCCAATAAGAATATTCATTTGGTTATTTATTACAAGAGCAAAAAGACGAGCAGCCTGGTGATGCGTAACAATTCAGCCCCCCCCCCCCCCCCGTAGCAGGACCCTTTGAAGAAAACCAACGTGGTATGCCGGTACTCATGCCCCGTCCGAGGATGCCTCGGCTCTTACTTCGGTATGACCACCATGCGTTTCTCCAAGAGGATTTCCTGCCACGCCCAAAAGGGAGCCATCTTTAACCATGCCAGGACCGCCCATAACCAGAAAATTGCAAGAAAAGGCATAACCACGAACATGGAAGTAATTGACCGAACTACGGACCACCGCCGCCTGTGCCTCTTGGAAGCATTGCATATGGGAAGGAGAAACTAACCCTCAACATTACGCAGGAAACCTTTCTCCTCCCCACGGCCGCCAGGAGACCTACACTCAGCGACCCCCATAGCGAACGAACGAATCAAAATTCGGCATTTGTATTTCAAGAATTTAAGTTTATTTAAGATAATAAATACAAAACTGTATCTTAAAAAGGAGAAGAGACGTCTCTCTCTTTATTGAAGACGTTTTATATAATAAAAAAAAATATAAAAGCTAAAACTAAAATTAATAACAATCTGCGTTATATGTGTCTTCTTCCACTGCTGTAGAAGGAATTCTGGACTCAGAACATGTAATGCAAAAAGTAGGAGTGAATTATGTTCCTCATATGATGAACCGGGAAGAGAGAGAGAGAGAGAGAAGGGGGGAAGGGGCCTAGGGAGAAAACGTCTGTATGCTAAGATAAACACCAAGAGTCATTAAGGAATCATTTGTTGAGACAACGACCTCAGTAATGGGATGAAACTCATGGGAAACGTTTCTTCGTGCGCCTCATATACATCGTCGACATCGAAGAAGAGATTCAGAAATCGAACTGAGAAAATATATATATACATTGTATATACAATATATATATATATATATATATATATATATATATATATAATGTATGTATATATATACATATATATATGTATGTATGTATATATGCATTATAGGTATATATATACACACACACTAGCATACGTACTCGGCGTTGCACGGTAAAAAACCCAAAGAGTAGAACACACCCAGACCGTAGAATACACCCAAAGCAAATCTATTTATAGTGTAATATCGATGAATTTTTAATTACAGGTTTTTAACAAATATAAATACTGTATACAAATTATGAAGCAAAATATTTTACAGATTCACTCTAATACTACTGTACTTTAACATAAAACTTGATTGTAAACAACATTTTTAGTTTCACCATCAGGAGCAAGAACAAATAAATTTTTGGGTGAACCCACCCTTGAGCAAGCAACATAAAGTTATCCGTGAGACGTGAGAAAAACGTGACGATCTCAAAAAAAATCCACTCTACAGTACTTAAGAGACTGTCCCTATACCTTGATAATCGTAATCGAGGACGCAAGTCTCACAGGAAATTGCAATCTCTTAAAGTTAAAAGGGAGATCCGTCTGGATGAGTGGTGTCAGTGGGATTAAAACTGTTTCACCCTCGCCCTTTCCTGTTAATGTATTTTTGACATTTTATATTTTACCCCTTCTCACCCCCCCCTTCCTATTGGGGCTAAACTTCGATTTAAAGGGCATCGAGAGTGTTCACCATTCATCTCAGCAACCTCGAAAACTATGCATTAGGCACTAATATCTGTCGTTTTCGATTTTTTAACATATCAATCACCCCGTTCCACCCCTACCCCCTTTGGTGTCAGTGGTGTAAGTCATATATATACCGAAATGAGTTGTGGGTAAACCCGTAAATTTTATTTAGTTACTAAGTCTGTGGGCAGAACCAGCCCTGTTTCAGGGAAGCCCTTCCCATCCCTACCCCCTTTGGTCCCCTTTGGTGCTAGTGATGTCTTACCCCTACAGTACTCTTTCCTAGATTGTAAGTCATATGTATACTAAGTTTGGTTGAAATTGCTCATTGTGTTTCAGAGTTATGCTGGAACCCACATGCATACATACATACATCCAATTATATATATATATATATATATATATATATATATATATATATATATATATATATATATATATATATATAATATATATATATATATATATATATATATATATTATATATATATATATATATATATAATATATATATATATATATATATATATATATATATATATATATATATATATATATATATATATGTGTGTGTGTGTGTGTGTGTGTGTGTGTTTGCGCATGTTTTATTGTTTTTAAACTAGTTAAAGGATATTTTCTTTGTATATTATATATATATATATATATATATATATATATATATATATATATATATATTTATTTATTTATTTATATATATATATATATATATATATATATATATATATATATATATATATATATATATATATATATTTAGAGAGAGAGAGAGAGAGAGATATTCAGTATCTTGTACCACAGAAATATCAGTTAAATATCTTCAGTATTACAGGATGAAATTACCTCTAGCATAACAGAATAATATGTATTCGTGAGCCCACACGCGCTGAGTCTATTACTCTTAAGTTGGGTTCAAGCACTTTATTGTTAGATCGAATACTAAAAGCTCCCCTCAGCCCGTTAGCCCGAGGGACCATTTCTGTGTTCACCCTCAAATTATGTTGCTCTGGTTTAAAAAGTTGTTCACTTTGTTATTCATGAATTTTTCTTTAAAACCCGAAGAAAAAGATGGAAAACTTTTGTAATTAACAAGCCAGAAAATAAGTTAAACACGCTAAATATAACCTTTCTACTATTTTCTTGTTTATCTTTCGTACATCCAGAGTTCTGTCTTTCTCACTTTCCCCCTTCTACAGTACTCCCTTGATCTTTTATGTCTATTTCCTGCACCCTTTGGAATTAGCGTAATTGGATTCTCTTTTAGAAGACCCGTGTTTGAATATATGTCTCTGTTTTGTTTATGTATTTCAAACGTATACAAAGGTGGAGTTCTATGAAGGGAATTTTAGTTTACTCACTGACTAACTTTAGATAATTTTGGATTTTAATTAATAGTTTTAAGAATGTCATTCTCGTGGATAAGAAGTAAAAAAATAACTCTTTTAAAAAGAAGCTATTATTATTATTATTATTATTATTATTATTATTATTATTATTATTATTATTATTATTATTATTATTATTATTATAAAAATATCATCTTACTATTTCCTAATACGTAAATTAGCCTCTCCCTTAACAAAACTCATAATAAATATACTGATTAAACCGAATAACGCGAGGCTTTTAAAACGGCTGTAATTTAAACCCGAATGTTCAAAGTGGGATTACAAAGTATTTGTAGCTTTTTATTTGACGTTCATTCTAATAATTAACTTTATCCTTTTATGACCTTATATATCAGACGCGGGCTTTCGTTAACAAATGTTTTATGAATCACGTCGGAGTAGGCTTACCATTTATTGCAATCAGGAGTTTTACATATGTGGAGGACCTAAGTTTTAATAAGAGATTTTTATCTGTATGTCTCTCTCATAAAGCAAAAAAGCAGCTTATTTCTCGATAATAAGTACAGTATGCAAGCTTTTTAAAGAATTATACACGGAAAGAAAAGTAAATAAGCTTATTAAAAAAGCAGCTTTACTAAACTTTTGTATTGCTGACTGCATTAAGAGTAATGAACGATATAGATTTAATATGTAGGGTCTTAGTTAAACGTAACATTTCTAGTAAAATTTTTACTGAAGGAAGAGTATTTGAAAACAACATCTATTGGGAATAAAGGTAAATATACTTTCTGAAAAAAATCATTAACAAACATATTTACCTAATGCATGAAAGTACTGAACGACATATATTTACTATGTAGGCTTTCAGTTGAAATATACATTTCCACTTAATTTTATACAGAAGGAAGAATATTTGATTTTCCTGTTGAATGCCACGTTCACAGTATTTTGATTTACGATTTAATATTTATACAGCTAAGGCCTTTTATGAAACGGAAAAGTTTTTATGATGTTCAGAGGTAATTGGGATGAACTCTTGTTCAACTTCCGGTATAAAGTGGTCCATTCGTTTTGATCTAGGCATCACAAATTTTAAACGAGGAATAATGTGTGACAGGTCTATAATTATTTGGAAAATGAACATGGGTGATGAATAAATCATTATGCTTGTTTTTGTTTACAAGTAGAGAATCTGTTAACATTTTGCAAAAGCTTAACTAGAAATCAACAGTCGTTGTAGTGTTTGCGCTGAGATTCCTGTTTTGAAATAAATCTAATTATTTACTCGTGTATGTCCATAGCATACACATCCTCGTGAACCATAGACGACTAGAAAGCGCCGCATGAAAGTTCTTCCTTCGTTCTGTCTCCCATACGGAGTACAGAAAAACCTTACTGAAACTTCCAGCAAGCCTTACGATCTGGTGCTAGCAACAGTAGTTCAAGAAGATGCCCGATACGGCATGAGAATAAAGGAGTATTCGTAAATGTCTATTCAAATTTGAATTTACGGGTTTTCAAAATTAAGGATTCTCAACAAGGTTTGGATATTCGTCAGAATAAATACTACAATTACTTAGTTTCCTTTAAGGACGAAAATGTTAATGCCTGTAAATGAAAAAAATATTAATTGTGCAATCAGTATGTTAACTGGCATATTTCATTTGTAAAGTGGTCCCCGTTAAGCTAAGTACCAGTCTTATAAAGCACGTGAAATCCTATCCGGAACTTTTATGGCTTTATAATTTCTCGTAATCACTCAGACTTTGTCTTTTGGTTATTTTAGAATATTAACGCAAGAGATCTAATTTTTTATGGCAGAACAATGATAGCTTTATCTGTTTTGTAAATCACGGGTTTAGTAATTACTGCCTATGCTTCAGCATACTTGGTGATAGTTTTCTTCTCTGGAACCTTTTTGTATAATAAATCTAAACGTAGGACTAACGTCTTTTATAAAGACAGGTTGACGCTATTGACCTTAAGAAAAGGAACACTAAATAATTCTAAGCCAATCAGTCAGATGAAAAAGGTTACCAATAGAAAAAGTTGATTGGATAGAAAGAACTCGTGCTATATCACATCACTTATTGACAATTCCAGGCGCCTCTTAATCTCTCTCGAAAGAAAGATCAGTCATAAATGAAAGAAAGGTCGCTTTCTATTCTTTAATTAAGAAGGGATTCCATTTCCGCCCTAATGCTTCTTTCGTATCTCTTTTGATCGATTCATTTTCGTGCTTCAGGCAAGAGATTTCTATTTGTCAATAATTAATTTTCTCGCTATCCATAAGCTTTTACTTATCATTTATTCGCCATTATTTGGCTCGGGTTTTGCGTGGATTAACTCCGTAAGAAGGATGGTTGTAGATGCTGTCCAAAATATTCATTGGAAAGTAAGAGAGAGAGAGAGAGAGAGAGAGAGAGAGAGAGAGAGAGAGAGAGAGAGAGAGAGAGAGAGAGAACTGGATGAAGTTAGTGCTCCATTGCTCTGTAGATGAATATACTCGTATATATTTTGTGATTTTTCTCCTTCCATTCCGTTTTACCATTGTGTTTAGAATGCCTTTGACTTCAAGCAGTCATGTATTTCATAATTCTAACTGTATTCTCCTGTAACTTAGATCGTGTAGCAAGCAGAGCTACAAAAATTAAGAATAAAATGGAACTTAACAACTGAATAAGGTTGATTCTTTGTGCTTTCCCTCCAAGAATTTTTTCCTGCCTTTATCCGTTTAAATCTGAAACAGTTAAGACATAATAGTCCCTAGTCTGGGAATCACTATTCAATAGCTCCTTCCAAATGTTTATAAAATGTTAATTTTCATCGTAGGAAGTTTTACCTTTTAAAAACTGACTTTGACATACTGTCTCCCTAGTAGAACGCACAGTGCTTAAGGTATATCAGTCAATTATATATTAGTCTAAATCTCTTCCTGCTGGCCAGTCTTGGGTTGTAACTTATATTCCTTATATTATTTTTATCTTGTTATGATATTACTTATAAAACCTTTGGTTACCTCACAGTTACATGTATGGCTGTATCACATTTCTCAGTTAGGAGTATAACTCGGTTATGAAAGTCAGAACAGAATAAACAACAGGAAAAGTGAAGCTTGAAAAAATACGAAATTAAACGAGCATATAAATATGCATAGTTTCTTTTTTCACTGTGACTATCAATAAAGAAACAGTGTTTTCAGTATCGAAGACAAACAGATTCCGAGTTCATTTATACCTAATAATATTTCTCAAGCTAGAGGTTTTTTTATGAAAGCGCCACTCGAAGGAAACTAGGTCAAGCCTTCAGTATTTCTCATGGAGATCCTCTGGCAAAAATTCCTAGATCAAATAGAGATGAATTCCTTTTGAAGTTAAACCAAGCGCGAGAATCGTCTTTATTCCAATTGGAGAAGTTAATTTAGAGTTATTTTTTTTAACCAGAAGAAATGCTATTGGGGGATTTCCATTTCTTTGGTTGGGTGATGGATTACGACAGCAAAATCAGTGGGACTCCATTGGGAGGTAAGAAAAGGAATTAAAAAGGAGACAAATTATATATATATATATATATATATATATATATATATATATATATATATATATACATATATATATGTATATATATTATATATATATGTATATAGACAGATAGATAAATATATAGATATATGTATATATACGCATATTCAGAAATGTGTATATACATTTATTTCTTTAGCAAGACTGTAAGGAGTAGTGATTTATTCGTAAAAGAATTACCATGATTAGTGGAGTATGTTAGACAGGATTAGCAGTAGAAGAAAAGTAGAAATGAAATATAAATTTATGAGTTATTTAAACGCGATTGAATCTTTCATCAGATTTTTTTCCCTAGCTACGATTTAAACGCAAGAAAGCACCTGCAAAATCCTAATTACACTGCGTCACTGTATATAGAACAGAAACGAATATGTACGTTATACTGTCTATATCAGGAAACTTGAGGACAGAAAAACTATAAAGATAGAAAGTTTTTAAAGTTTAAGAGTTTGTTAATTTTGTAAGGTGACCATGTAAAGAAAACCTTATCATTAATGTTTTTTTTTTTTTTAGTTCAATTGCCCAGTTGAAAGTTCTTAATCGACTATGAGAAGTGAAGTGTAAACATGAAACCATATAATTCTGTCACTTCGTTCTAGGTTTAACATTCGTACTGTGTATCTGTATCGGTCTTTCCTTTATTCCCTTCCTCGCAGAAAAATTTTAACTTATATCTCAGCCTTTTCATTAAAAGGATCACTGAGTTTTATAATTTTTTTTACGGACGTTGAGGTGAAAAGCCACGAGGAAAATAAAGGTTTACGTAGCGCCAAATCTTGACGATTGAATCTCGAGCGGGAAATGTAATTCATTTAGGTTTACTCAGTACTGGCGCGGGAAAACGGCTCACGCTGTCTTCATTAATCTCCTCTTGTTTGCAGACAGGGGATTAAGCTGTTGCAAAGCAATGGGTTAATTACTGCGTGTTAGAATTCATATTTAAAGAAAAAGGAAAAGCTGTTTGTGGACTAACTTTTTGAGATGTTGGATGAGAATTTTTATTTAGATATTGTTATTACTTCAATGTTGTGAATGTATTTTACTTTAGAGTAATAATTTCAGTTATTGTATTAATAATAAAAACAATAATCTTCAGCCATTATCATTATTATCAGACAACAATAAAAATAATATTACTTTAGATTCAAGTCTTTATTGATGGCTATATTTACCGGAAAAATAAAAATCTCATACGCTACATGTTCCTTGCCATTCAGAAGTTGTTTATGTCCTATAAATCTTAGTACCCTCAAAGCTTTTACCCTTATAAAAAGGAAAAATTACGTTTCTTGCCCTTGCTTCAAAATACTTCCCTCATCGACACACTTTACAGTCCGTGGTCAGCCGGGTAATTGTAATTTTACCACTCCACCTGATAATAACATTAATTTCTGACCTGTTTCTATTTCACTAATTGCCCTCCTTAAGTCGTCATAGTCACCTTCCACGTTTCCACATTTGAAAAAGTCTTCAAAATACTCATTCCATCGACCCAGGACTGCGTTCATGCAGGAAAGCATCTTTTATTAGTAAATTACATTCTGTAGTCCGCTTGCTCATTACCTGCTATCTCTGTATTTACTTTCATATAGATTAACTTCTCCATGCAGTTCTTTTCATATTAGCCCCCCCCCCTCTCTCTCTCTCTCTCTCTCTCTCTCTCTCTCTCTCTCTCTCTCTCTCTCTCTCTCTCTCTCTCTCTAAAACTGATATATCCACATTCCAGCACTTAAGGTTTTATTATCCCTTCTTATCCTCTTTGCCCATGGCTATAATTTTGCATACTCCTTATATAGTTCTGCCACTGTGTGTGTGTGTGCGCCTTTGAGTGATTAAAATTGTATCTTCAATAAACGTAGTCAATTAACCATTTAATCAAATTAAATCCAAACTAGAAGTCCATTTCGCACGGAAGGTCTTGTGTGTTTTCTTCTGTGCCAGAAAAACTTGACATCATAATATCATGAATAATTTTCATCTCAAAGTTGCAAACAGAATCATAGAAAATTTTCTTGTAATGACTCACGATCTTTTCTTTTTAAGCAAATCACCCCTGTAATCGCTTGACAACTGTAAAACTCATTAAGTTATGCCGTGAGAAATTGGTGCCGTTACACAGAAACACGAGAGAAATTGGGCCACCAGAAGTTCTCGGCACTGTTTTCGCTTTTTCTCTTTCTTTTTCATTTCTCCGTTCCGTGAAAGATCCTGCCTTTTTCGTCGTGTAAACACTTCAGTGGGAAAGCTGTTATGCCTTGTTTTATCCTTTTGTTGTTTTCCGTTCAAATTCTGTTTCACCTCTTCTTTTCGTCTCTGGTGCTGCAGAGAGCCTTCTTCAGTTTTATCGCCTTGTGCTCAAAATTGTTATCTTTTACTTGTTATTTAAGACTAAGAAGAATAGAGAGACATTTCGATAAGAAGTTTGTACTTTCCATCTCTTGATAAATGGGCAAAAGCGAAATCGCAGGAAATCTTAAGTTAAATCATTGTTAATGTATGTCAGTCTTGTTCGTGCATTATCTAAACTGTTGACAGTATCACAGACCAAGATTACAAATTGCCAAAAGAGCAACTATTCGGGCAATTGAAACAAAATAACGGAAAATAGAAAAGTCTGGTAGATTGAATATTAAACTTTCTAGTTTGAACGTTGAAAAAAGTTCCAGAAAGTAAAAAAAAAAAAAAAAAAACCGGAAAACTGGAAAAACAACCCAGAGAAAAAGAGAACACAGGAATTACTGCAGAAATAAATTGCTTGCAACTGTTATCGCCAGTCCTGTCTAACTGAATTTAGATTCGTCCCGGAATACGACTACATTAATGAGGCAATTTGCTTCTTAACTGACCAAATATAAAATTCATAGATATTTTCCTTTAAATAAATAAAATGTCTTATTGGAACATATCTTTATGCTGACCCATTTTCAGTTAAACAGAAGTTTTAAATAATTTTCAGTGAAAATAAAATTTGCATAATCTCACCTCAACATCTATTAAATTTTCTTTCAGTCATGTTTCCCCTCCAAAAAATTCAGGAGAGATTTAAGTGATATCAAAGTGGTTTGCATTAAACCAAAGCGGATAAAGGATTAGCTTCAGTAATCCCTCGGACTTAGTGCGACTGACATTTGCTCTGCAGAGGAGAAAAAAAAAAAGAATGTGAAAATTTGGCTATTTCCCGGTAGACGGGGCTACGCTTTCGCTATCTATCCTAATCCTCTGATAACTGAAGAACATGCATGAACTTTGACTCCCTTATTTAAAGAAACAACAAAGTAATTCCTTACGTTACTGATATCATAGCTGAGTGACTTAGGAGCGTGCGTACGAAATGGGAGAATTTTGTGATGTGACTTTTTGGTCAGATAAAATGATAGAACGGCTTTTTATTCGATTCACTTAATATGAGCAACGTATTGACATCAATCTGTCACAATAAAGATGATTTTAATTAACCTAACCTCATTGCATTTAGCTCAGAAGTAAAGCAATGGAAGCCAGTGTCATTTTCCCTGAAAGATTAGTTATTTTTAAACTTGATTAGCATTCACTTTTTTAATACAGGAAGAAAACGAGTGTGTCCCTCTCGCACATGCGCAAAGGCCATCATCCAGGGACCCTGTTCCTGAATAGAATTTCATGGTGATGTCTCGTCAATACACAGGTAACGTCTCCATTTTCAGGTACATCTTGTCACGTTTTTTCGCTGATCTGTTTATATTTGCACTTTTATATTTGCTCATTTATGATCGCTCGCATATTTGTGTCGTTGCAGTTTTATATGCTGAGGTTTGTACTAGCTTGATTCTCTCGCGCAAATGATAGATATTTCGAAAGGTGCGGTAGACGTTTGGACATCAGTCTTGAAATAAGTGAGATGGCCAAGTAATATCCAACTAAAGCGATACATGGAAATGCAGTTACTCAGAGATGAATGCTGGGCGGCGTTTACAAACAGCCACTGTAAACAGTCATGTTTAGAGATAAATAGGAAGAAAAAAAAAATTGGATACTTGATTTCGTTCATCTCCTAACTAAAATGACTTTATGTAAAAATTAACATTATTTCAAACTGTATTTCTATGACTAATTTGTGGTTTTAGATTCTCAAAATTAGCGTCACAAATAATTCATAAAGCTTTCAAAGAGATAAAATTCATACGCAAAAAATGAACTAGGATTTAAAGTTTGACAAGCTTTGAATAGGATAAAATTCATACGTCAAAAAAATAACGAGGATTTAAAATTTTACAAGCTAAAAGGGATAAAACTCATACGCAAAAGATTATCTAGGATTTAAGGTTTGATAAGATTTGTAAAAGAATAAATTTCACACATTAGAAATAATAGACGAGCGCATGTGTCAAAAAGAACAATAAAGAACAGACAACCTAACCTCGCTTCCATAACTGCGAAACTGAAAGAGAAACACCTCAAAGGTTCCTTTGGCAATTAAGAAAAAAAGTGTTGTCATCCAACGACCGGACAAAAGGCAGCATACGGGCGACAAAGGATCGTGTTTGTACACGACAGGGTTGGGCATAACACTATTTTTTTATGACTTGTGTTTTGAGCCAGCAAATGTTACGTCCGGATTTGTAAAGCTGTATATATATATATATATATATATATATATATATATATATATATATATATATATATATATATATATATATATATATATATATATATATACACATATATATACATATATATATTTATATATCTATATATCTATATATCTATATATCTATATATCTATATATCTATATAAGTATATATATATATATATATATATATATATATATATATATATATATATATATATATATATATATATATATATACATATATATATATATATATATATATATATATATATATATATATCTGTACACATGATAAGGAGAGAAGGCCAGAGCTCTTGAAAAGAAAGATTGCTAAAGAACTATCATTATAAAAATTTGAAATTAATTTCAGATATGTGTGTGCTACTACCAATTTCTTTCTACATTAAAAAGAATTTATAAATTTTGGATGTCTAACATTGTTTTCAAATTGTGATGACTTTTATAATGCCAGTCCTTCAGTAATCTTCCTTTTCAACAGCTGCTCGTCTCACCTTTGCATATTATTCCCTTTTACCTGTAAAATCATGGTAAAAGTATTAAGGAGCGTATACCTTTTTATCCCTACTAATTATATTAAGAAAATTATTTTCTTAAGAGTTTGAAGGGTTTTTGATTTTGGGAAGAAAACTAATGGTAATTATAAACAACCACACAGTAAACCGAATAGAAGCTTATGTTACATATTAAATTGTGTTTCTACAAAGTGGCAGGTCTAAAAACTGTTTCATTATCTTTTTTGTCAGGCATAGCAAAAAATTATTAATTTTAACCTAAAATCATAGGGCACATACTGAAAAAATGGTTATTATACGTATTTCAAACAAAGTAATTTCCCGTAGTTTAACTAGTTTTCATTTTATAAGTAATGAAATAACTCGTTCCTAATTTCAAAGAGCTTCTGACGAAATACAACGGATTTACAACCGAAAATGGAAATCACTGACGCCCCGGTGTTTTGCCGAATTACGAATAAACGATCGAGTTTTCATTTCTATTTCTTTATATTGGTAACAGTTCAAAGGGAACCAGTCAAACACGATCACAGCTGTGCCCAGAGAAGTGGTGTGGGAGGGGTTCACTCTTCCTAAAACGTATTTTGTTTTTTTCGAAAGTGAAAATAATTTTCATCCTTTTATAATATCACACAGGGAAACCCTGATTCTGATTCGGGTCCCAAGAACCAACTTCTTGAAAAGAAGTCACTGTGCCTCTTCTGACGTAAAACAGTGAATTTTGTACCCTATGTTAGTTGACTGCTATGGGCAGGATACAGGGTAGAGGTTGGTATAGGGCTTGTAATCTCATTCGTCTTGAACATTTTGAAACATAAGGGTGCATATAGGAAGTAGCTGATTACTTGGATTACAGAAATGTAGCAGAGAAGATGTAATCTTATAATACACCTGGGAATGCAACAACCAAGGGGCAAAATAATTATCCCTTATTCTGAAATTGATTACCCTTAAGGAAAGGGGTGCTGAGAATTACAAAGTTCTGTAACGGCTGGGAAGAAACGGTCACCATAACGCAAGATCGATGACTCTGCGTTCGTGTGTAGAAAGATTTGCAAATACTTTCCGTTTCAGTGATGGTAATTTAGTAGCAGCTACGTAAATGCCTTTGCTCGCCTGGCGAATGCTAATTGAATCATGTTCAATTTCATGTGTAGGCTGTGCACCGAGGAATGGAATGCTAATCCACTGGGCAAATTTGATAACAGAATTACGCAAATTTGCTAAACTGAAGTCTTGATGCTTGTTTTATATCAAGCATAATTATGTTTCAAACGGCAATTAAGGACTACATAGTTATTAAATAAAACTACGTTGGGAATAGGATAGAAGTTTATAATATGAGAGAGAAAGATGTCTATTTTATCGAACTTTTAGTCTAAAAATCTATAACAACATAGAGAGAGAGAGAGAGAGAGAGAGAAACGTTTCTAGAGAAGATGCCTCTTTTACCGAACTTTTAGTCCATACAATTTTCAGCGTTTTGCTTAAGTCGCCCGGAAATTTCAAAAGAAATTTTTGCGGCTGAAGGAGAACAGTGTTGCATCATGATCGATTTACACAAGATTTTCTCGTCCGTGTTCTGTCAGGTAGAATTCTTTTGAATTTCTCTCACCAATGAACGTTTTTATCCTCTCTCTAACCCGCTTTTATATCGTCTACTTAATGCTCTCTTATGCTACAAAGAGGATCATTTACAAGACAATTTATAAATAATAGGAGGCTCGTAAGCAAGAAATTTTAAGAAATTATGTGTTAACAGGAATTTAACTCCGTTAGATCAATCATTCATACGCATATATATATATATATATATATATATATATATATATATATATATATATATATATATATATATATATATATATATATATATATATATATATATATATATATATATATATATATATTGTCACAACGAGGTAGTGAACTGAAGTTGGAGAAGGATTTAAAGAAAAGTGAAAAGTTAGTTGTTTTTTCTTTCTCTAGATGATACCCTAATAATCATTGTTAAAGAATATTCTAGAATCGGTTCGCTTTTAACGAGTTCTCATCAAATTTTGTTTGACTTTCGTTTCCTATGTTAGAAAGCAAAATAGTAAATTCATTCCACAAGCCCGAAGAGGATTGAAAAGCTCTCTCTCTCTCTCTCTCTCTCTCTCTCTCTCTCTCTCTCTCTCTCTCTCTCTCTCTCTCTCTCTCTCTCTCTCTCTCTCTCTCGTAGGACGCTCGCATGTACGCTGAGGATTTGTAAGAAATCCCTCGCAATACTGTGCTCATATTAGTCAGGTGAATATTTAATGACCTCAGGTCCGAGTACGAAATAGGTCGAAACCCATTTCAAAACGCAATCATTATACGTTTGCTTTGTCTTAATGAAGGCAGATCCCTGAGTACGACGAATTTTTTGGGAAGGCTGCTTTGTTTCGCGTTCACGGAAATAGAATATTGTCAGTGAAGGCTAGAACTGATAGTCATCAACAGAATGCCAGTTAACATTAGAATTTGAAGGGATTATAAAATACGTATTATAATGAGGCTTGTTTTTATTTCTGGAAAACTAACATAAAAAAATAACTTGCTTCACAGATTCGAAAAGATACACTGTAGGTAAAGCCGAATAAGGTTAACAGCAGTTTTCATTAAATTCTTGGGATCAAAAACCTGTAAGTAAAAAAAAAAATGCCCTTCTTATATTCCTGATTTTAAGAGAAACGCCGTTTCCTGCGTAGAGATGACTTCTTTCAAAGTTTGGATCGAAAGCCACGGTATAATTACCCTTATAATGAAAATTAAAACAGTTATAAGCGAACTTCACGAAGAAACTAAGATATTAAAACTTTTTTGCCAGTTTATAATTATGATTAGCACTTTCCATTTGTACGAATGAATGAGAAAGAGTGTTGACTCAGTTTTGTAAATGTTTTCAATGGTTACATAACATTTCGCCTGCAGGTTCAGGCTGATATATCGTTTGAGAAATATAGTTATTTTCTGGGTATCTTTTACATGATAAAACAGACACAAAGGCAAGAATATCTAAAGACGCTGCATCTCTAATGGTGTTATCTTCGTTGTGAACTTGTCGTCGCTAATAATTCTGATATTTTTTTATTTTATCTTCCATTTGGAATTCATACTATATTCAGCAACTAGGGCATTAGTAGCAGACATGTGTAACCGTTGACCGATAATCTCAAACTGCATATTATTATTATTATTATTATTATTATTATTATTATTATTATTATTATTATTATTATTAAGGGAAGAAATCCAGTACACATGAAGAACTTGAGAATACAAAGAATATAATTGAACAGGAAATAATAAAGAAAAACAAGATAAATAAAGATAAATAAGAATAACATAGAACCTCAGTCAAAAAATGGCGATATCCCACAGGAAGTTGTTTGTTGACTGTCGGTTTTAGCACCTACCAGCCGCCGTTTATATAACTGAGATCCCGAAGGACGTGGCCTGAGGCAGACGCCTTTGGCGGGTGTTGGCAAAGAGAGACTCCCTAGGGAGCTGTCTATGGTCTGGAGAACGAAGGAAATGAGGGTAGGAACTTCCGGATGAAAGTCTTGGTATAGTTCCCTGAACTTCGACCTTGCGGCGACCTACCTTCTTAATGTGCCCTATCTATTAAAGAACTCTCTTGGCATAAGTACAGTAGTTTCTCTCTCTCTCTCTCTCTCTCTCTCTCTCTCTCTCTCTCTCTCTCTCTCTCTCTCTGACGTTCAGACTCGCTAACAAACGCACGTGGATGGCCTTGCCAACAATTAAAGCGTAAGATACATTGAATTCTATCAATAGTCTCTTTTTCTTCGCGTTATTTCCATTTTTCCTAAGCTATTTTTATGCGCTTCTGACTTTTAATATATATATATTTTTTAAATATTTCCATCTCATCTCTCAGCGTATCCATGAATCATTTTGTTCTGATGCTGTAGGGAATAAATCTATAAAATGAGGTTCTTTATTTTTTTTTTACTTTCGAACAAATAATTTCTACAAGTAAGTAGAGTCGGTTTCTTTCGATAACCTCCTCTCCCTCAATAGTATTATTATTATTATTATTATTATTATTGAAAAGATAAACATCTATTCATAAGGAACAAGCCTACGAAGGCCATTGACTTGAAATTCAAGCTTCCAGAGAATATCTCATCCAAGTTTTCTTTTTCGGGCATAAAATATGATAACTAAAGTGTCTCATTTTAATCATAATTTTTAAGCTAGAGTGAACAGCTGCTCCCTTGAAGGATATTACATTGATGAATCATCCCGATTACTTCATAATATTTATACCATTTCTCCCTTCCGGTAGATGAAACTGTATTAGGTCATTTCATTCTGTGAAGAGTTATTCATGTTACAGTTAAGAGACACAAAACGTCGGATGACGCCTGATGTAATATCGAAATATATGACGTAAGAGTGGATCTCTCCCGGAGAACAGGTGAAGCAGTGCGTACGTGCAGTCTCTTGGAATGAGAAACCCTTGCTTGCATATCATTTGTTTCGGAAAATAAAGTAAGGGAACCTGTCTCGCTTATGGCTAACATTCTGCAAGCAAGTCTTAAGTATTTTATAGCTTATGACAATAAGGCACGGAAAATTGTCCCAAGTTAGGTGGAGGTATACTAAAGTTAAAAGAATATAAGAGTATCTCTCCTAAGGATATTGCAAATGATAATTGATAATGTATATATATATACATATATAAATAAAATATATATATATATATATATATATATATATATATATATATATATATATATATATATATATATATATATGAAAATAAGAAGGCCCATAAAACACTATTTAGACGTTGAAACCATATATTTCGGGCACTTGTTTCTGTGCCCCTGTTCACTGGTAGAATATGGACAGGTGGAAAGTTACAATGGTATATATACAAAAACATGAAGGTGTGGCCTTAGGCCTCCGATGTTAAGGAGGTGGCGTTTCTTAAGAAGGAGGAGATTGACCAAATTCCCTAGTGGTTTTTGGCCTCATTAGCTCCCGTTTGGCGATGGATCTGGCGGTCGCGTTTCTTGGGTCATCTTCTTCAAAAAGGGTGCGAGGATTAAGGTGTCAATGGCGTCCGATTTCCAATGTCCTCCTGACAGGTTCATATTGTTGGTTTGATTGATGATAGCAGATTCCAGCATCTTTCTTTTGTACGGACAGCTACTCTTGAAAACCAACTCCGCCCCACTCCAGTTAATGACATGCCCTGTATTTCTAATATGTAGGAAAATTCCCGAACTCTCCGAAGCGTAACGTACTGATCTTTTGTGCTCTGTTATTCTTTGCGAGAGCGATCTACCTGTCTCGCCTACATAAATGTCATGACAATTACTACACGGTATCTTGTAAACTCCGGCTTCTTCCCTTTTATTATTTAAGTATACGTTAACGAGCGAACTCCCGATGGATTTGGGATAATGGAAAATGAAAGGATTATCAGAACTGAGTTGCTCGGTGGCCTTTTGGATGTTTTCATCGTATGGAAGCTTTATTTTGTTGTTGAAATCTATTTGTCTGTTGTGAGTGGGACCTCTGTAGTATATTTTATTTGCTTTATTAATAGCCCTCTCGATAATGTGTGGTGGATAGAGCAGTTGCGTTAGGTGTTGGCGGATCGTGTTAAATTCTTGATCCAGGTACTCATTTGAACATATCCTAAGTCCTCTGAGGAATAGGTTGCACCCTACCATGATTTTTACGGAGACGTCGTGGTAGCTTAAGAAATGAATGTAGGAGACAGCGAAGGTGGGTTTTCTATATACTGTAAATGCATACCTGTTCTGTTTTCTTATGATCAGTACATCTAGGAACGGCAGTTTTCCGTCCTTTTCCCATTCTGTTTTAAATTTTATGGTCGGAACTAGCGAATTTAGCCTATTAAAAAATTCCTTAAAGTCCCCCCAGCTATTGTCCCAGAAAGTAAAGATATCATCTACGTATCTAAGCCAGATCATGTTATGGGGTTTGATAGACGACAAAAGTTCTGTTTCGAAATATTCCATGTACAAGTTTGCTAGAAGGGGTGATAGGGGACTTCCCATGCTACAGCCAAATTTTTGTTTGTAAAAATTACCATTGAAAGAAAACACGTTGTTAGTTACACAGAGGTTGATAAGTTTTAAAGTTTTATCTATGCCAAGAGGAAAATGGTCTTCATATGGTTGTAACTTCCTCTCTAAGAAAAACAACACGTCGGCAATCGGGACTTTAGTAAATAATGAATCGACGTCTAGACTGAGCAGTTTGATGTTGTTTGAGGGGATGTTTAAACTATTAAATTTTTGTATGAAATCTTCTGCATGTTTGACGTGGGAGGATGAGAAGGTTCCTAGAAAGGGTGATAACAAGTCTGCGAGCCATTTTGATAATTTGTACATGAAAGAGCCCCTGCTAGATATTATGGGGCGTAAAGGAATCCCATCTTTATGTGTTTTCGGGAGGCCGTAAAAATAGGGGAGAGAGGGGTTGATTACCTTGAATGTCTCTAGTAATTCTATGTCTTTTTTATTGCCCCCTATGGTTCTAACTGATTTGTTAAACTGAGCAGCAATATTTGTTGTGGGATCTTTCGTTAATTTGTCGTAGGTCTCCGCATCGTTTAGAAGTTCTTGAACTTTATTGATGTATGTCTCCTTGTCTAACAGAACTATTTTCCCGTCTTTGTCAGATTTTGTGATGATGATATCCCCCCTTTTTCTTAAGCTAACTAATGCATTTTGGAATCTTTTCGGGAGCGAATTTTTGTTGTTATTTTGCTCCAAGACATTTAGCAAAATGCCTTTGAGACATGCCTCTTTCTTGTCATAGTTGTTTTTTGCAAAATGTTTATCAAAAGCAACTAGGAAATTAAGATTACTCTCGGGACCAGGTTTTAGAGCGAATGAAACTCCAAGATTTAAAACGGTCTGTTCTTCTGCAGTGAGGGGATGGTTAGAGAGATTCAGCACATTATTGGGAAGGCCAAGATTATTCCATACGCTGTTCCTAATCAGTCAAACATGCAGAAGATTTCATACAAAAATTTAATAGTTTAAACATCCCCTCAAACAACATCAAACTGCTCAGTCTAGACGTCGATTCATTATTTACTAAAGTCCCGATTGCCGACGTGTTGTTTTTCTTAGAGAGGAAGTTACAACCATATGAAGACCATTTTCCTCTTGGCATAGATAAAACTTTAAAACTTATCAACCTCTGTGTAACTAACAACGTGTTTTCTTTCAATGGTAATTTTTACAAACAAAAATTTGGCTGTAGCATGGGAAGTCCCCTATCACCCCTTCTAGCAAACTTGTACATGGAATATTTCGAAACAGAACTTTTGTCGTCTATCAAACCCCATAACATGATCTGGCTTAGATACGTAGATGATATCTTTACTTTCTGGGACAATAGCTGGGGGGACTTTAAGGAATTTTTTAATAGGCTAAATTCGCTAGTTCCGACCATAAAATTTAAAACAGAATGGGAAAAGGACGGAAAACTGCCGTTCCTAGATGTACTGATCATAAGAAAACAGAACAGGTATGCATTTACAGTATATAGAAAACCCACCTTCGCTGTCTCCTACATTCATTTCTTAAGCTACCACGACGTCTCCGTAAAAATCATGGTAGGGTGCAACCTATTCCTCAGAGGACTTAGGATATGTTCAAATGAGTACCTGGATCAAGAATTTAACACGATCCGCCAACACCTAACGCAACTGCTCTATCCACCACACATTATCGAGAGGGCTATTAATAAAGCAAATAAAATATACTACAGAGGTCCCACTCACAACAGACAAATAGATTTCAACAACAAAATAAAGCTTCCATACGATGAAAACATCCAAAAGGCCACCGAGCAACTCAGTTCTGATAATCCTTTCATTTTCCATTATCCCAAATCCATCGGGAGTTCGCTCGTTAACGTATACTTAAATAATAAAAGGGAAGAAGCCGGAGTTTACAAGATACCGTGTAGTAATTGTCATGACATTTATGTAGGCGAGACAGGTAGATCGCTCTCGCAAAGAATAACAGAGCACAAAAGATCAGTACGTTACGCTTCGGAGAGTTCGGGAATTTTCCTACATATTAGAAATACAGGGCATGTCATTAACTGGAGTGGGGCGGAGTTGGTTTTCAAGAGTAGCTGTCCGTACAAAAGAAAGATGCTGGAATCTGCTATCATCAATCAAACCAACAATATGAACCTGTCAGGAGGACATTGGAAATCGGACGCCATTGACACCTTAATCCTCGCACCCTTTTTGAAGAAGATGACCCAAGAAACGCGACCGCCAGATCCATCGCCAAACGGGAGCTAATGAGGCCAAAAACCACTAGGGAATTTGGTCAATCTCCTCCTTCTTAAGAAACGCCACCTCCTTAACATCGGAGGCCTAAGGCCACACCTTCATGTTTTTGTATATATACCATTGTAACTTTCCACCTGTCCATATTCTACCAGTGAACAGGGGCACAGAAACAAGTGCCCGAAATATATGGTTTCAACGTCTAAATAGTGTTTTATGGGCCTTCTTATTTTCATATTACACTGTAGTATTACAGGAAAAGACATTCATATATATATATATATATATATATATATATATATATATATATATATATATATATATATATATATATATATATATATATATATATCTATATCTATATTACGTGTGTATGTATAATAAAATATATATATATAATATATATATATATATTTTATTATACACACATTTATATATATACACATACATATATATATATATATATATATATATATATATATATATATATATATATATATATATATATATATATATACATACATACATACATACTGTATATTACATATACACAAACATGCATACCAAACTAATAAAGTTTTAGTAATTTACATTCAATATTCTTCTTTCTAGAATAAGCAAATAAAAACGTAAGCTTTTATCTACGTCGCTGACTTTAATAAAAGTAAAAAATGTTCGTATGAAAACGCCTGTAGAGCTGAGTTGATTATCTTACCCTTCAAATAGAGCATTTCTCGTAGCTGGCAATATTCATTTCATGGCTGAAGATACAGACGTTTCCCAACGGTTTTCGAGAACTCTAGGCTGCCTAATCAGAGCGTATTTCAACACCGATAACCTCCTATCAAAAGCAATTCCTTAAAGCATAAACTTCCGGGATGATTTGTGGTATGTGCAATCGGTCTGAATGGTGAAAGATGGGTATTACGTTTTCACCAGCGAATATATTCTTGGAGTATTTCTCCTATATACTCTTTTTTTTATTCAGAAGTATTCGCGAGAAAAATTTTTTTATTCAGAAGTATTCGCGAGAAAAATTATGCTGTGTATGTATACGCATATATAAGCATATATGCGTATATTCCGGTAACAATAAATATTTTACACACACACACATACAAACATTCTTTCCTGTCGTTAAACCATTGTTCATTTACTGCTGGAAAACCGATAATGGTCAATCAAAAAACGCATAAGATAAAGCAAAATCTTTTATAGAAGCTGATTGGAAACCTAAAAAGAATCCCTACTTTTGGGAATAAAGGATTATCGTCGATTTCAGGGAGAAGGAAAAACATGGGCAACAAAATGTGCAAGTTTAGTTTCGAAAGGTAAAAATGAAAGAAAAAAATTTATAGATGGAGAGAATTTCAGATCCTGTGAATTGTGTGCAGGTCTGTTCTTTGGTTATTGTGAAGAATATGCCCGGGTTTTCCGATATGTGGCAATGCCAAAGAATATGGTCTTGCCACGTGATATGTGGCGTAACACAAAGAAAGCTCCAAAATGCAAATTTACACGCTCCGAAGAACTGGAGGTATTTTATTGCGAAGTGGAAAGCTCTGAATACTACTGGCTCTTCCGTCGAGAGCATATGTCATAGTTACCCAATAACATGCAAAGCAAGAGGAATTTCTCTTCCGAAAAATAACATTGCTCGCCTAAGGGTCTGTTGTCTAAAATATTAAAATTCATTCTACAGAAAAGGCTTGGTGCGGTTTCTTATTGCTTTGTGACTGGTTTGACTGGGTTTTCTTGCCAAGTCTTTTGGGTGACAGGAGGGCGAATGGTTCAGTTTATTCTACTACTGTACTGTTTGATTGTTTGGCGTCTGGCGTATCCTAGCTTGTTTCCCGTCAGATCTCTTGCAAGAAAATAAAAGACTGGAATAAGTATTCGTTTGCTAAGAAACAACTAATCTTATAAAAGAAAGCTGTGGCAAAAGCATTGCCTACTTTGTATGCTCTTCCACACTTGCATCAGATATTTTTTTATTATAACAAAAAAGAACAAAGACTCAAACTCGAAGTGTAATCCAATAACAGCACAGAGAGAGACCATGTCTCCGAAAGGCAAAAGGGTGGGGGAAGAAAACAATGGCATGATAATTGTGATGGAGAGAGAGAAAAAAAAAGAAAAAGGAAAAACTAGGGAAGAAACGAAGGGACGTGGAAACACAAAAGAATCAGTCGCAATTGCTTTCCTCCTCTTTGGCATATCGGGATGGGAATATTCTTCCCTCCTTCCGGTCCAGTTTTTCCGATAAAAGGGATTTTCGGCGCCGCGTTCCAGTTAACAACTCGAGATTACAACCCATCCACCCGCCCGCCCCCCTCACTTTCAACCCGTCTACCCCCACCCCTAGATGCATTCCAGTGACATTTGCTCTCGTGTGGTCGATGCTCTATTTTTCCATTTCGGTTCAAAACACCAGCTGTTTCTCTTGATCGTATAGAAAACTTATTCTCTGATACTTTCGAATGACGTCATTTAGAACAAACGGTTGGTTCATAGAAGTATGGACTGGAAAAATTCAATCGTTATTGATGTCAGTTATTTATCTCTGTTTCACCTTACTTGTTTGTGTTGGCAGATATATCAATGGATGGAAACAGTTGATGTTACTGTGTGCATAAAACCAAAATTCTAAAATGAACATGGCAGTTGATATATATATACAGTATTATATATATATATATATATATATATATATATATATATATATATATATATTTATTATATATATAATACTGTATATATATATCTAGGGTGTCCATGAAGTCTCTTTACAATTTAAAAATTATATTACAAAAGCCATTGATGAGGCATCTTAATCAGATTTGTTCTATGTATTCAGCAGCAGTTATCAAAGTTTTGAATCACATTGCATGTGTGTATTTCAGGTACCCTGTTGATGAAGGAGGTATTGTTAATTAAATGATCCCCTAAAAAATGGCTACTCCTGAAGAAAACGCACAATGTGTGTCATGATTTACTGAAACAAAATCATAGACACAGGCTCAGCAAAGCTACAGAACTAAGTATGGAAGAGATCCGCTGTCGTGTCCGTCAATTCGTGCATGGTACAAGAAATTTATGGAGAAACGGACGATCAAGAACATCTGAGGCAAACATCGATCGTGTAAGACAAGCCTTTGATTGTTCTCCTACAAAGTCCATCCATACTTCTGCCAGACACTTACAGCTACCACGTTCAACAGTGCACAAAGTCCTACACACGAGCTTGCGATTGTATGCTTACAAAGTGCAACTCACACAGGCACTCGAGCCAAATGGTAAACCAAGATGAAAAGAGTTTGCAGTTAGCATGATAGAACGAATTTCTGAGGATGAAATGTTCCTCAACCGAGTCTGTTTTAGCGATAAGGCAACCTTTCATGTTTCAGGGAAACTGAACACACACACACATTGTGAGAATCTGGGGATCAGAATATCCCCATGTGAACTTCACCGAGATAGTCCAAGGTGAAAGTGTGGTGTGGGATCATGTGCAGTCAACCATTGGTCCATTTTTCTACAACGAGACATCAATTACTTGACCTTTTGACTGAATATGTGTCACCACAACTAGATGACCTTCAACCAACCATCATTTTCCAGCAAGATGGTGGGTTCCTAAATCACAAATTTCCAGACTGGTGGATTAGAAGGGATGGCCCAATTCCCTGGTCACCTCGTTCACAAGATACCACTCCCCCTGGACTTCTTTCTATGGGGTTATGTTAAAGATATCGCGTATCAAACAAAGATACGGGACATCACTTATCTAAAGCAAAAGATCACTGATGCCATTGCCACCATTGATGAGGCATTGCTACAGCGAACATGGCAAGAAATCGAGTACCATCTTGATGTGCTTCATGCAACTACAGGTGCCCATATACAGGTGAATTAAATGAGGCGAAAAACTTCAATATCTGTTCCTCATTTTGTAATAATTTCCACATATTTGTCTGTTCATTTGCTTTTGTAATATATTTTTTCAATTTGTAAAGACTTTATGGACACCCTGTATATGTATGTATATATATATATATATATATATATATATATATATATATATATATATATATATATATATATGTGTGTGTGTGTGTGTGTGTGTGTGTGTGTGTGTGTGTGTTTGTATAAATGGATGTTTCAATGTTTTTGATACAGGAAAACGTAGGTAATTTTGTATTTTTCCTTATATGCCTAACAATACTAGGATAGCCATTCTCACAGACAGAAAGTCTAGATTTGTTAACAAAATAGTTTCGTGCATCTAAAATCAAAAGAAATCCCTTAAATACTGAATATAGTGCAAAATAGATACAATACTGTCGATGCTTCTCATACTACTTCACTTGCTCATAAAACAATAATTAGATTATCCTAACGAAACTTAAAAGAGGATCTTACAAAGCCCAAATACCCTATCACTTTCTAGTCCTTCTTTGAAATGTAAATAACCTTCTTAAATCAAGTTACCATCTTCAAAGGAAGTCATGAGATACGATTCGACAACGTCAGTACACATTTTCGAATAAAATGCCTGGGAACATTTTCGTTCCTTTAGAGTCTCCTGCAACATAATCTACAAATGTCGTCATTATTTAGAGAGCTGTTTTATTGAATGTCCTTTATTTATAGCAGAATACTGAATGCCTCAGAATCGTATCAGAATACGGTTACAGTTATTTTTTGCTGAAATCCTGGCTTTAAAAAGACAAATTTTCCCAAATAGTTTATTCCTAAATGCTTCCTTCAAGCGCATTACTAAAATATCGATAATGTTAAAATCGGTAAATATTGTAAGCCGGTAAAAGCGTATACTTTGTCAAACATTTCATTTGCGAAATTTATTTATCTTTTAATAGGGAAGTTCATATTTAGGAAAATATAGAATGTGATTTTTTTTTTCCCCGAGAAAAGAAGGGGCTAAGTTTAATAAGATTGGTTTCATAAACTCTGACAGATACCTTCCCTGTCAAACACCTGTGTACTTCCTTGTTTTCATTAATTTTATTTATCTTTTTTGCTAGTAAATTCTCGTATGCTTTTTAAGCCTTTCGCGCTCCTTATTTCTATTTCCCATTTTCTATTTCTTTCATAAAACATCACTTTCCATTTTAAGGTTTTATTCCATCTATCGCAAGGCTACTTACAGGAAGTCACGATCTCGAGAGTCAACTGGTTTAATGAGTAGCCTCATTAATCTTCAGTTTTCTTCTAAATTTAAAAACTAGTCAGATCGAACTTACTTGAAAGTCCCGGTTTTGCTGTGCTTTCATTTCATTGCCCATTAGCACAGTGAGGGAAGTGAAAATGAGGAAATGTACCCGTTTCACGATCTTCAAAAAATAAGAGAATTTTTGTTTATTCAAGAAATAAAAGAAAACTTTTTTAATAAAAAAAATGAAAGAGTTTTCGGTCAGTTCTCTATTAACTCACATATCTATATGCACGATTATTGCCTGATTCACAGAGAGCTCAGTTCAGGGTCAATAGTCAGCTTTGATTAACACAAAGATCTGAAACAAACATCCACTCACTATTCCGGAGAACTATTCCAGACAGTCCTCATATTTCAGCTCCTAATACCTCTTGTTTTTTCAAATGGATCTTCAGCCCACGGCCATGCAATTCTTCTTCTCTCCTGGGGAAACTAGGATAGACAAATTGGCGCATTTATCAAGTAGATGGAAAACAGCAATAAAAAGAATCCCTACATTACACGCTTTATTTTTTTTCAGACATTATTATTCAGAGCCAAGTTCGGTTGCTCTTTCTTCATTTATTTTCCATTTAAGCTCTTTCTTTTTTTGGGAAATGATATTACGAAGAATAGACGGAATTAATTAACAGAATGCGAATCTGTTGAATTAAGACTATTAGATAGTTTTCTAGCCATTACTAAATGGGGTTTTGTTTTAAAAGTTATTTGCATATGAAAAATTATGTTGAGGAATGTGAAGTGAGTTTATTTTTTTCTCATATGTATGTATACATATATTTATGTATATATACACATATATATTTATACAGTATATACATATATATATATGTATATATATACAATATATATATATATATATATATATATATATATATATATATATATATATATATATATATATATATATATATATATATATATACTGTACATATACACGTACATACTTATATATGAATTTCCGACTCACATCCAGGTCAAACCCAGGCCTTTCAATTGAAAGGCAAGGGCACCACCAACTGAACCACACAGGTCTTCTTTAATGACCTGTGCAGCTGAGTTGGTGGCACCCGTGTCCTTCAGTTGATAGACTGGGTTCGATCCAGGTGTTAGTGAGAAATCTATTTCTGTTCCACACGCGATTGTGTGTTAATTACTTTTATCACACACACACACACACACACACACACACACACACACACATATATATATATATATATATATATATATATATATATATATATATATATATATATATATATATATATAATATATATATATATATATATATATATATATATATATATATATAATATATATATATATATATATATAAAGGCTCCAGTCATTTTCCAAAATAAATAAACAGATTAATAAATAAATAGATAAATATACTGTTTGAATCCACAATTTTAGATGTAAGGGAGCTGATGGGAAGCTCTTCACGTCGGGGTATTATGAACAGCAAACGAGATTGTGGAAGGACCAACACACACACACACACACACTCTCTCTCTCTCTCTCTCTCTCTCTCTCTCTCTCTCTCTCTCTCTCTCTATGAATGTTAGTATCATAATTTCCGTTTTATTTGCTCGTTGTATTTATTTATTGTCTCGTGCATTTATCTTACGTAAAGTAATTTAAGAATTTGCAAAAGTGCTCAACCCATTTCGAAAATATCGTCTGTTCACATAACAAATTAGTTTATTTTGATCTCTCAAATTTTATGGATTTATCTTCCCAATAAGTAACCCATAACTACGGAATACCACAAGAGGCACAAATAACAATAATTCTGTAGGTGAGATATATGACAAGGGAACGTCCATTCGCCATAAACAGGCACTGGGGCCATTACTAGAACGACTATGGATATGTATATGTCGCCATAACATTCATATAGGACAATATCTGCAGGCTTTTAGAGCTGTTTATAGCCAAATCTTCCGGGTACTATCCAAGCCTAGCAAACATAAAACATAAAACAAGGAGTTATAAGGATCTTGAGAATGCCGCAAAGATATGATATAACAGTGAAAGGAGTGTGATGGTATGATACTCACCCACATGGATAAACTTGGCAGACGTAATCTTAAGGTTTATGTTTTTGTAAACGGCGTCAGGCTGGGTCTCATAGTTCTTGCTACTGGTGATAGAACTATTCGTATTAGTACTAGCATCAGAAGAAGTGTCTTAAGGGTATATGCTTTTGTAAACGGCGTCAGGCTGGGTCCTAGTTCTTGCTGGTGGTAATAGTACTATTAATATTAGTATCAGCTTTATAGGAGATGTATCATTAAATTTGGTCTTCACACATATTTTAATCCATAATGAATACTTGTTTTTTATATTTTACCTTCGCCTACGAGAGGCATTATATTGCGGACACTGGGATCGAAATCAGGTTCTAAGAAGTGGACACCAGCTTCGTACGTTCATTAAGTACTAATAAAAAGATGTTTTCCAAGAAATGTGAGAACACATTGAACAGCTCCTAATACATTGCCCTTATTTTGTAGCTGAATTTTGTTGGAAACTCATTTAGGGCGTACGTACTTTCGTACCTACCTCTCTCTCTCTCTCTCTCCTCTCTCTCTTCTCTCTCTCCTCTCTCTCTCTCTCTCTCCTCTCTCTCTCTCTCTCTCTCTGTTTCACTATAGTTTGCGATAAACATACACTCTCTCTCTCTCTCTCCTCTCTCTCTCTCTCTCTCTCCTCTCTCTCTCTCGTCTCTCCTCTCTCTCTCTCTCTCTCTCTCTCTCTCAAACATCTGAAATTCTCTTTTCTGGCCGGGAGACAAATGGACGGCCCCTCGTAATAAATAACGACAAGACCAAAACTCGTATATCCACGACCACTTCGCTTCCCCAGGCATTCAGCGTTCCATTTTTGTTCCTTAAAATTACTCTGGCTTACGGTGCTCATTTTCATACACCCCCTCTCTCTCTCTCTCTCTCTCTCTCTCTCTCTCTCTCTCTCTCTCTCTCTCTCTCTCTCTAGGAACATCCATTCTCAGTCCAGGTTGTGGAATAATTTAGGGCAGTCACGCGCTGGGATTATTACGTTGGAACGGTCCAACAACCACGAGGCTTCCCTACTTGGAATGTTTGCTTATTAGTGATTTGCGCCTTTTCGCCTACTTCTTGCATTTGGATTTTCTTACTTTCCTTACATTTTCGTTCAGTTTCATGCATTTTTGCAAACTTTCTCCTTTGGAGACGAAAATCGAAATCGTTATAATATACAGTACTTTATGAAATACATTTCCTCATGATGATTACACACACATATTTATACATATATATATATATATATATATATATATATATATATATATATATATATATATATATATATATATATATATATATATATATATATATATATATATTATATTATATATATATATATATATATATATATATATATATCAGAAAACTAGGACGTGTCCGACGTGCAAAATCATATTGTTATCACCATCTACTGATGTGCAATAGAAAGGAAAATTAGTAGCTAAACTTCCTATTTATAGGCCCAGTCC
>JANJGK010007252.1:7500-30000 GCA_039081455.1 Macrobrachium rosenbergii
GTAAAAGCTTCCTTATTGGCGGAAACCAATAATAGAGCTGACAGATTATTAATAATAGGTGTCGAGACGTTAGATACATACGTGGGAAAAGGCGAAATTTTATACGCTTTCCACGCGTCTGATGGGTTAAAAGGAATGTCGATTACGATCTTATCAAGGTCAACTTTAACTGTGATCAAGCTGTAATAAAATTCAACTTTATGAAAATCTACTACTGGAACATATCGCATTTTATCGTGAGCATTATTGATAATCTGAGTAAGATCTTTAATCGGTAACAAATGAGGAGACAACACGCCTTTAGCAGCAAGTGTTATAGCTTCCACGTAATCTTTTGATTTTTCGATAAAGCTTGAAACTCTCGAGTATACATGATTAATTTTAGCATGATAATACATCAAAGTTGCTAACAAAACTTGAGTGTCATGAACCTGATTGAAACGTCGTGACTGTTCATTTACTTTACTGATTACGCTGTTCAAAGCTTGAATTTGTTTGTTTAGTTCTCCTGCTAATACCTCTTGTTGATGTTCCAGATTTTCGATTTTAACCCGGTGATCGCGAAGTTTCAAACGATTTGAAATCCCTAACCCAAGACCAGCTACGGAACCAACCAAATTTAATGCCGCTAGAACAAGTGGGTTACGCCTTTCTGTAACGTCATGAGGTATTGACCACATTAGCAAATCACGAGCCAAGATTTCAGCTTCGCATGTTTTATTCCTTAATTCCCAGAAAAGCATATTAATTGTGTCACTGACTTGATTAGGCGACGTTGGATCACTGCTAGCTAAGAATGATTTATGCAAGTCTGCCAGAGATTGATAAAAAAGAGTCAATTCTGATTTCAAAGTTATTACTTCATTTTCGCTAGTAAAAATGGCGTTCATATTGACTTCTAAAACTATATTACTGCCAGTTAGAAAGAAATTATTCATTTCCTCTACTATAGAACCATGATGTAAAGTTATTTCAGAACTCTTCCCAGCTACGATAAACATTGAGAGGAATAGTGCATGGTATAATTTGACAAGCTTCATGTTGGAGCCTGCAAAAAAAAAATATTTTGTAAATAATGAAAAAAAAAAACATCGCATCATTCACATGATGTAAAAATTCACACAATAATTAACTTTTTCATAACAAACCATTGTCTTAAGCTCTCACATGAGAGATAGATACTGTTCGAACATCCGTTGAATCGGACTGATTCCGAATTTTAAGTCGGTTACATATTAAAACTTCTATAACTATGAAAGGACCTTCAAACTTAGGCAATAATTTCCAATTTAGCCCTTTTCTAACATAGACCTGTACATATACTATATCTCCTTCTTGGTAAGGCTTTGTGACCTTAGCTTTTTTATCATGTGCATTCTTCATTAACACTTGAGCCTGTAAGAGGTTTTGATAGTGTTTGATATCTACTTCGGCTAACATCTATTATATCCTTCAATGGATCTGATAAACTAGATGTCGGGGATAAGATGTGAAAAGGTGACCTTGCAGGTATCCCATAAACAGCTTCATGGGGAGACATACGGATTGAAGTATGATAATTGTTATTTAGGGTACTGGACACAGTGGGTATTGCAATATCCCAGTTTGGGTCCATACCGCCTATGTTTACACGGAGTATGTCTAGCACCTTTCTATTAACCCGTTCTACCAATCCATTAGATTCAGGATGGTATATCATCGTATTGATTTTCTTTATTTGCAGAATTTCGCACAATGAGTTAAGGAAGTGATTATTGAATTCTCCACCTGAGTCAGAGATTATTATATTTGGAATTCCATGTCTGCATATATAGCACTCGTAAAACTTCCTAGCGCACTCAATGGCTGTTTTAATTTTTAGTGGTATTAATTCAGTATACCGTGTAAGGGCGTCTATTATAACCAAGAGGTTTTTATTCCCCCGGTCTGTCTCGTCAAAACCTGTCAATAAATCAAGGTGTACCCTTTCAAAAGGTTTGCTAGGCACGGGATAAGTTCCGAGACCTACAGGATTCTTAGTATGGCCCTTGTGACGGAAACATATATCACAGTTTTTAATATATGTCCTAATATCTTTTAACATAGTAGACCAGTAAAATAATGACTTGGCCTTTTGAGAGGTTATTTCGATCCCAGGATGACCGTGCAGAGGATGGTTGTGAAGCCATTTCAGAACGATTGGGATTAATGTGATAGGTACAACCACCTGGTCGTTAGTTAACTGTGTTGAACTCCTGGTTCTCCTAGCCACGGATCGGCATAGAATGTTATCCTTAATCAAGAAATATTGATTTGTATATTTCACATATTCCTTATCATCTGGATTCCTATTTAATGCATCTATTATTACTCTTAATTTCTGATCTTTCATTTGTTCTTGTCGTACTGAATCTAGATTCCACTCTATATCTGTAATATTCTCTGTTGTTTGGGCTAAAGATTGACCATTTTCGATAGCAATTTTCATAGCTTGCGAAGGAATTGGAATTTCTTCTAGATCAGCGAAAGGTATTGAGTGAGTTGGTACTGGGTTACGAGATAGCGCATATGCGATTACGTTTGCTTTACCGGGTAAGTATACAATTTTAGCTCCAAAGTCCTGGATAATCATGTGCCACCGAGTTCTTTTAGGACTATGATTGAAACCTTTAAAAAAGTCAGTAAGGGGCTTATGATCAGTTAGAACCTTGACACTATACCCATAGATTATATATTTAAAATGTACCAACGAATTAGCAATGGCGAGGCATTCCTTATCTATTACTGCATATTTCTTCTCTGACATTTTTAATTTGCGAGAATAAAAAGCAATGGGGAAAAACTTATTGTCATGCCACTGGAGTAACACACCTCCTACTCCTTGATCTGATGCGTCGGTTGCAATAATAAACTCTTTAGTAAAATCGGGAAACTTTAAAATAGGAGCAGAACTGATTTTTTCTTTCAAGGTATCAAAAGCAATTTGATGTTGGGATTCCCATTTAAAAGTTACGTCCTTCCTTATGAGATCAGTTAAAGGAGCTGCTATTACTGAATAATCTCGGATAAACCGACGATAATAACCCGAAACCCCGAGAAATTGCTGTATGGCTTTAACATTAGTAGGAGCGGGAAATTTACTAATAGCAGAGATTTTATCATGGACTACTTTAAGACTTTGCCGAGATACCATGAAACCCAAATAGACTAATTCGTCTTTAAAAAACTCACATTTAGAAATTTTTACTTTTAAATGATGTTCTCTTAACCTTTGAAGGACTATATCTAGTTTACTTAAGTGCTCCTCCAAGGTGTTGGAAAATATGACTAAATCATCCATATAAGCATGGAGAATATTCCCTAGTAAATCTCCGAACACTATATTGATCATTCTAGTGAACGTAATAGGAGCACAACGTAGCCCAAATGGCATACGTAGGAATTCATAGTGGCCTCTAGCTGTACTAAAAGCAGTGTACTGGGTACTATCCTTAGCTAAGGGTATCTGGTGAAAGCCTTTAAGTAAGTCCAAGGAAGTAAAAAATTTATTCTGTCCTAATAGAGACAAAATATCATCTGTGCAAGGTACTGGGAAACGATCAGGGATAGTTTGGTCGTTGAGCTTGCGAAAGTCAGCACAAATCCTCCAGGTTTTATCCTTTTTTGGCACTACTATCAAGGGAAAGTTATAAGGGCTGTTAGATTTCTTAATAACCCCCTCTTTTAACATTTTATCTACCTCAACATTGATTTCATTCAGAAATTTGGCCGGTAGACGATATGAAGGTACGTAAATGACCTGGTCCTTATCCTTTAAACGAATTTGATGTTCGATGACTTCCGTTTTGCCTAAAGCTCCAGTACTAGTAGAAAAAACATCACTATATTTGGATAAAAGATAAAAAAATTTCTTGCTTATATCCCTATCTAAGATGTCTGCTTCGATTTTGCCTTTAATTACCTTTAAAAGAGATTCGTCTGTTGCTGATTCAGTGGAGTTAATTTCAGCAACTGTAAGGATTCGATGTTTATATGCTTCGATATTGACAATATGTTGATTTTCATGTACTGTTAAAGCAGCATTTAAGTGATTAAAAACTTCAATGTTAACCCGATGATCAGAATTTATTGTGTATAATGCTTGCGTGACTGAAAGCCCATTGATTTTTAAAGTATCAGGAAGAATTAAAACCTCTGAGCCTGGCAATTTTCTTTTAACCTTGACCGTGAGATACGATGGTGTGTTTGGCTCAATGGTTTGTGCGAACGCAGCAAGGACAGGTGCCTGAGAGTTATGCTGGGTTGCTGTAACAATATCATCGCTTATGACACAAGTGACTGGCTCTTCGATATACGTTATCTTCTTACTCTCTGTCTCCTTCTGATCCAAAACAGATTTCAATGTGTGTGAAGACCGATAGAATTTCCCTTTTATAAACACTCCGTGTTTTGCGGGTGTTAAAATTACGTTATGTAATGACATTGATGGATACCCCATAATAACTACTGGGTACATATTAATATTGCCAACAATGATAAAGGTATCCGTGAAAGTACGTTGCCACAACCTGTATTGTATTTGAGATGTACCAATTACATCTAATTCGTTATTGCCTATTCCTGACAAACGAACATTGGAGCATTCGATGGGAAATCTTGAAAATAAAAGGTGATGGGTACGTAAATCCATTACATTACTGGACTACCTGAATCAAAAAACAAGGTGAAATGCTTGTGTTCTAAGCTGACTGCATGCAAAGTGGGTCTAACTTCTTCTGAGCCAATAATAGCGTGTATTTTGCAAAAATCTACGGGACCGTGCTCTGCATGTTTGGGAGACTCTACCTCGATTTCTGGAAAATTCTTGTCTTCACACATATCTTGGAGAACATTAAACTTATTATCTGATTCAAAAAGTGATGATAACCCAATATCACTCTCCTCCCCCTTTAAGCTGGCTATTTGGTCTTTGTCTGCCTGCCGGCATTCGGAAAATTCACTGACGCCTGGTTGTTTGGAACTGCTGAGCCTGAAGTTGGCTTTCCCGAGGAACGATATGAATGTACTTGTTTCTGACCTGCATTACTGTTCTGCTTGTATTGTTTGTTCTTTCCCCCATGGTATTGTTGCTTTTTAGCGTCATTACCAGTACTTTGAATGTTTGTGTTACTGTTTAGATTCTTCTTTCTTGCATTGCAATGACTATACTTATGATTCGTACTGTTATGGATTGAACAATAGCGGGATCTACACTCATTTATCATATGTCCAGGACGCCTACAATTGAAACAAATGACTGCTGATGGATTATTAGTGACTAAGTTAACCTGTTGCGGTGATGTAGACGCATGATTTTTGTTTTCTTGCTTTGTAAAATCCTGAATTAGAGAAGGATCGAGATCTGTATACTTGGACAAGTGTTTCCGAACTTGTCTATAGATATCTAATTCTGAGCTATCTGATTGTAATTTCTCATCGAAACACTTAACCAAATGTTCAGGTAACATTGCTGTTACAAGTGTTAAATAGAATAAACTAGCATTAACTACCGTAACTACAGGATTCTGTGGGGAAGTGGTGGGGTCGCTCCCACTTGGGGTTGGAGGAGTCATTTTCCTACTAAGTTTCCTATCCGCACGCCTACTCTCTAAGTGATCTTGAAACCTATATGAATAAACACGGCCGCTACGTAACCTCATAAATCTAAACCAGGAACGCAAGTAAATAACAACCGAGATTCATATAACTGCTAAAAAATAACATCACTTATGAAAAATGCATCATAAAATACAATAATGATAAGTAATAAATGCACTTTCCTGAAAAAGAACAGAGTTAACAACGTGTCAGGCATAAAAAATAAAAGAACACAAAAGTATGAAAAAAAACGAGGTATCAGGAACCGCTACGTCTGCAAGGCAAAGGCATTAATCTACGGCGCTGCTCACCTTATATCAGCAACCTGCCACTCGAGACCCGAACACTGTAAATGAATATACCAACTGTTATAAATAATGGCTGTACTTAGCTTTTTATTGGATTCTGGTAAGTAGGTCGACGAGGTTCCTCTGCTGCCCGACTTCCGTCTGGCTAGATACACGTCATCGAAGGGATGTTATTGTGGATGTTGAACTTCTTATGTTGATGAATGTTGATTGCAGAAACCCTCAAGGAACATCGTGGAGTGTTGATGTGCAATGTTGCGTAGATTTGTGTAGATTTCTCTCTCTCTCTCTCTGCCGTGCGTTGGGGAAGATGTGTTGTGAAGGTCAGATGTTTTCCTCGCTTTTTCGTTGTTGATTGTTTTCTTTCCGCTTCCAAGACGTTTTGATGCGCCGAATTGTCCGTCCGACTGTGACCATGTCGTTTATGAAGATGACAATTGTCTATGGTTTTTTGGGCATCTCGCCGTATCGGAGCTTCCGTTCCACCAATGTAGACGCCATGTAGAGGTGCTGCCAGAAAGCTCTGTTGTGACCGCTGTTGTGTACGCTGCCACCACTGTTGTAAGAAGGTATTTCATCAGAAATTCCCTCTGTGTTTGGTTATAAGGACTGTGTTTGGAACTCAGTCAGAGTTTGGTTGTGACATCTTCATTTTCTCCATGGCTGTAGAATAAGACTGTTTTTGGAAGATCAGACCAATGTTCCGCAGGATTTCAGACAAACTCCATAGTGGTTTTTCTTGTATTTAGTATAAAGACTATACAAAAAGAATACAATTGGTCTGCACAGGATGATCTCCCATGTCGATCTAATATCTAAGCTTTCACACTTTTACATAGCAAGACTAAGATTCACACACACGAACAAACATATGACCTCGTTTCCAAGGACTTCCCACGGCTACGTGACTTTGCCTTCAACCCTGATCAGAAAGAGAACGCTGAGTCTATGCAAACTATGCAAATGCATGCGAATGTATGATAACACACTGTCTTAAAGCACTACACAGGTACTTATTGATGACGTCTGCGTCTGGGTTGACCAAACGGAGATTTCACAATAGCATTCCTTTCATGATCAGTACAGATATACATACTGGGAATTATCTTAGATTTACTAAGAAACGTAGTTTATTTAAATGTGGCATAAATGAAATATGACATTTGCTCGGCCACGTAAAACACAATAGGAACGAAATCATCAATACAGGCATTCACTAGCTAAGCATAAATTCTCAGAAAGCAAAAGAAAATATACGCTTCCAAAAATCATTATACTCAAAATGTGAATGAGGATACATAGTAATTACTGAAGACAGCAAATACTGAAATATGTTGCATATTTGTGAACACAAGTCTTACTAAAATGTAGCAAAGTGAGAAAAAAAAGGTAAGTTATATAACTCAAATATTGATTATACTGATAATGCTAATGATTAACATATAAATCATATATAGATAATGTAATCCGGATAAATCAAACAAAATAATGCAATTCAGAAATGATAATGCAATTCTGAAATGATAATGCAACCCTGAAATGATAATGCAATTCGTATACGAAGTAAAAATATTTGTGCACAGATTATATGAATACACTTGCAATGATAGAGATTGAAATCAATGCTTAAAAAATGTATCCAAAAGTAATAACCATATGGTAGGTTTATATAAACAAACAGTTATCCTGATAGATTAATCAGTATGGACAACCAAATTACTAAATGCAAAATGTTGAATGAACAACATGCTACTACACGAAACTGATACATACATATGCAGTATAGGTTATTAAAGAAATAAATGTAGATAAATATCACCAGAAATGTTCAGCCCTTCCTTACATATATTACCACCGAAAATAGAACCTTTTCAGTCTTTCTCTGTGTATTCGAGCTTTAATGAAAAAATGGCCAGTAATTCCATTATCAAACTCGGAACATATAATTGCGCCAGTCCAACGTTGACCTTTGAGAATCAGCAGATTTCGCAATGGTCTCCTTCATCTCTCGTGCTTTTTTCCAAAACATTACGCTGACGATTACGCCTACGGCTCCCAGCAACATACCAACGGCAATTAATGTGTAGAGGAGAAGAAAATCATGGTGATCAGAAGAATGGCTCACTGGAGACAGCAAGTCTAATGATGCAATAGCGTTTTCGACGGGCCTGCTGTAGGGAATTGTTAGACCTTGCAGCCTAGTGTTTCCCCACGATGTGTTGATGAAGAAATTACCCCCACGGATGATCGTTATCATAGCTCGGATGAAGAGTGACGACGTTGTTGCAATGCAGCCATCATTAACGACGAACATGTGTCCTGTTGTCCTAGTACCATCTGGGCAAGTGACGATGTATGGTTCTGCAGAGAAGACGAATGACGTGCCATTCACGAGCCTGTGACGAAACTGATTTTCACGATACCTTACTAAACCAGCCAAACAATGTTCACGTGTATGGGGAGAGGTTCTGTTAAGTACTCAGTCCAATTCGCATGAATTCAAGGACGTATCAGATACATTTAAGAATTCAAACAAATCGATCCTGCACACTACATTATTCATAACATCATGGCAATCATTTAACAGTGCTTGGTCTCGGACTACCGTAAAAGCTTCCTTATTGGCGGAAACCAATAATAGAGCTGACAGATTATTAATAATAGGTGTCGAGACGTTAGATACATACGTGGGAAAAGGCGAAATTTTATACGCTTTCCACGCGTCTGATGGGTTAAAAGGAATGTCGATTACGATCTTATCAAGGTCAACTTTAACTGTGATCAAGCTGTAATAAAATTCAACTTTATGAAAATCTACTACTGGAACATATCGCATTTTATCGTGAGCATTATTGATAATCTGAGTAAGATCTTTAATCGGTAACAAATGAGGAGACAACACGCCTTTAGCAGCAAGTGTTATAGCTTCCACGTAATCTTTTGATTTTTCGATAAAGCTTGAAACTCTCGAGTATACATGATTAATTTTAGCATGATAATACATCAAAGTTGCTAACAAAACTTGAGTGTCATGAACCTGATTGAAACGTCGTGACTGTTCATTTACTTTACTGATTACGCTGTTCAAAGCTTGAATTTGTTTGTTTAGTTCTCCTGCTAATACCTCTTGTTGATGTTCCAGATTTTCGATTTTAACCCGGTGATCGCGAAGTTTCAAACGATTTGAAATCCCTAACCCAAGACCAGCTACGGAACCAACCAAATTTAATGCCGCTAGAACAAGTGGGTTACGCCTTTCTGTAACGTCATGAGGTATTGACCACATTAGCAAATCACGAGCCAAGATTTCAGCTTCGCATGTTTTATTCCTTAATTCCCAGAAAAGCATATTAATTGTGTCACTGACTTGATTAGGCGACGTTGGATCACTGCTAGCTAAGAATGATTTATGCAAGTCTGCCAGAGATTGATAAAAAAGAGTCAATTCTGATTTCAAAGTTATTACTTCATTTTCGCTAGTAAAAATGGCGTTCATATTGACTTCTAAAACTATATTACTGCCAGTTAGAAAGAAATTATTCATTTCCTCTACTATAGAACCATGATGTAAAGTTATTTCAGAACTCTTCCCAGCTACGATAAACATTGAGAGGAATAGTGCATGGTATAATTTGACAAGCTTCATGTTGGAGCCTGCAAAAAAAAAATATTTTGTAAATAATGAAAAAAAAAAACATCGCATCATTCACATGATGTAAAAATTCACACAATAATTAACTTTTTCATAACAAACCATTGTCTTAAGCTCTCACATGAGAGATAGATACTGTTCGAACATCCGTTGAATCGGACTGATTCCGAATTTTAAGTCGGTTACATATTAAAACTTCTATAACTATGAAAGGACCTTCAAACTTAGGCAATAATTTCCAATTTAGCCCTTTTCTAACATAGACCTGTACATATACTATATCTCCTTCTTGGTAAGGCTTTGTGACCTTAGCTTTTTTATCATGTGCATTCTTCATTAACACTTGAGCCTGTAAGAGGTTTTGATAGTGTTTGATATCTACTTCGGCTAACATCTATTATATCCTTCAATGGATCTGATAAACTAGATGTCGGGGATAAGATGTGAAAAGGTGACCTTGCAGGTATCCCATAAACAGCTTCATGGGGAGACATACGGATTGAAGTATGATAATTGTTATTTAGGGTACTGGACACAGTGGGTATTGCAATATCCCAGTTTGGGTCCATACCGCCTATGTTTACACGGAGTATGTCTAGCACCTTTCTATTAACCCGTTCTACCAATCCATTAGATTCAGGATGGTATATCATCGTATTGATTTTCTTTATTTGCAGAATTTCGCACAATGAGTTAAGGAAGTGATTATTGAATTCTCCACCTGAGTCAGAGATTATTATATTTGGAATTCCATGTCTGCATATATAGCACTCGTAAAACTTCCTAGCGCACTCAATGGCTGTTTTAATTTTTAGTGGTATTAATTCAGTATACCGTGTAAGGGCGTCTATTATAACCAAGAGGTTTTTATTCCCCCGGTCTGTCTCGTAAAAACCTGTCAATAAATCAAGGTGTACCCTTTCAAAAGGTTTGCTAGGCACGGGATAAGTTCCGAGACCTACAGGATTCTTAGTATGGCCCTTGTGACGGAAACATATATCACAGTTTTTAATATATGTCCTAATATCTTTTAACATAGTAGACCAGTAAAATAATGACTTGGCCTTTTGAGAGGTTATTTCGATCCCAGGATGACCGTGCAGAGGATGGTTGTGAAGCCATTTCAGAACGATTGGGATTAATGTGATAGGTACAACCACCTGGTCGTTAGTTAACTGTGTTGAACTCCTGGTTCTCCTAGCCACGGATCGGCATAGAATGTTATCCTTAATCAAGAAATATTGATTTGTATATTTCACATATTCCTTATCATCTGGATTCCTATTTAATGCATCTATTATTACTCTTAATTTCTGATCTTTCATTTGTTCTTGTCGTACTGAATCTAGATTCCACTCTATATCTGTAATATTCTCTGTTGTTTGGGCTAAAGATTGACCATTTTCGATAGCAATTTTCATAGCTTGCGAAGGAATTGGAATTTCTTCTAGATCAGCGAAAGGTATTGAGTGAGTTGGTACTGGGTTACGAGATAGCGCATATGCGATTACGTTTGCTTTACCGGGTAAGTATACAATTTTAGCTCCAAAGTCCTGGATAATCATGTGCCACCGAGTTCTTTTAGGACTATGATTGAAACCTTTAAAAAAGTCAGTAAGGGGCTTATGATCAGTTAGAACCTTGACACTATACCCATAGATTATATATTTAAAATGTACCAACGAATTAGCAATGGCGAGGCATTCCTTATCTATTACTGCATATTTCTTCTCTGACATTTTTAATTTGCGAGAATAAAAAGCAATGGGGAAAAACTTATTGTCATGCCACTGGAGTAACACACCTCCTACTCCTTGATCTGATGCGTCGGTTGCAATAATAAACTCTTTAGTAAAATCGGGAAACTTTAAAATAGGAGCAGAACTGATTTTTTCTTTCAAGGTATCAAAAGCAATTTGATGTTGGGATTCCCATTTAAAAGTTACGTCCTTCCTTATGAGATCAGTTAAAGGAGCTGCTATTACTGAATAATCTCGGATAAACCGACGATAATAACCCGAAACCCCGAGAAATTGCTGTATGGCTTTAACATTAGTAGGAGCGGGAAATTTACTAATAGCAGAGATTTTATCATGGACTACTTTAAGACTTTGCCGAGATACCATGAAACCCAAATAGACTAATTCGTCTTTAAAAAACTCACATTTAGAAATTTTTACTTTTAAATGATGTTCTCTTAACCTTTGAAGGACTATATCTAGTTTACTTAAGTGCTCCTCCAAGGTGTTGGAAAATATGACTAAATCATCCATATAAGCATGGAGAATATTCCCTAGTAAATCTCCGAACACTATATTGATCATTCTAGTGAACGTAATAGGAGCACAACGTAGCCCAAATGGCATACGTAGGAATTCATAGTGGCCTCTAGCTGTACTAAAAGCAGTGTACTGGGTACTATCCTTAGCTAAGGGTATCTGGTGAAAGCCTTTAAGTAAGTCCAAGGAAGTAAAAAATTTATTCTGTCCTAATAGAGACAAAATATCATCTGTGCAAGGTACTGGGAAACGATCAGGGATAGTTTGGTCGTTGAGCTTGCGAAAGTCAGCACAAATCCTCCAGGTTTTATCCTTTTTTGGCACTACTATCAAGGGAAAGTTATAAGGGCTGTTAGATTTCTTAATAACCCCCTCTTTTAACATTTTATCTACCTCAACATTGATTTCATTCAGAAATTTGGCCGGTAGACGATATGAAGGTACGTAAATGACCTGGTCCTTATCCTTTAAACGAATTTGATGTTCGATGACTTCCGTTTTGCCTAAAGCTCCAGTACTAGTAGAAAAAACATCACTATATTTGGATAAAAGATAAAAAAATTTCTTGCTTATATCCCTATCTAAGATGTCTGCTTCGATTTTGCCTTTAATTACCTTTAAAAGAGATTCGTCTGTTGCTGATTCAGTGGAGTTAATTTCAGCAACTGTAAGGATTCGATGTTTATATGCTTCGATATTGACAATATGTTGATTTTCATGTACTGTTAAAGCAGCATTTAAGTGATTAAAAACTTCAATGTTAACCCGATGATCAGAATTTATTGTGTATAATGCTTGCGTGACTGAAAGCCCATTGATTTTTAAAGTATCAGGAAGAATTAAAACCTCTGAGCCTGGCAATTTTCTTTTAACCTTGACCGTGAGATACGATGGTGTGTTTGGCTCAATGGTTTGTGCGAACGCAGCAAGGACAGGTGCCTGAGAGTTATGCTGGGTTGCTGTAACAATATCATCGCTTATGACACAAGTGACTGGCTCTTCGATATACGTTATCTTCTTACTCTCTGTCTCCTTCTGATCCAAAACAGATTTCAATGTGTGTGAAGACCGATAGAATTTCCCTTTTATAAACACTCCGTGTTTTGCGGGTGTTAAAATTACGTTATGTAATGACATTGATGGATACCCCATAATAACTACTGGGTACATATTAATATTGCCAACAATGATAAAGGTATCCGTGAAAGTACGTTGCCACAACCTGTATTGTATTTGAGATGTACCAATTACATCTAATTCGTTATTGCCTATTCCTGACAAACGAACATTGGAGCATTCGATGGGAAATCTTGAAAATAAAAGGTGATGGGTACGTAAATCCATTACATTACTGGACTACCTGAATCAAAAAACAAGGTGAAATGCTTGTGTTCTAAGCTGACTGCATGCAAAGTGGGTCTAACTTCTTCTGAGCCAATAATAGCGTGTATTTTGCAAAAATCTACGGGACCGTGCTCTGCATGTTTGGGAGACTCTACCTCGATTTCTGGAAAATTCTTGTCTTCACACATATCTTGGAGAACATTAAACTTATTATCTGATTCAAAAAGTGATGATAACCCAATATCACTCTCCTCCCCCTTTAAGCTGGCTATTTGGTCTTTGTCTGCCTGCCGGCATTCGGAAAATTCACTGACGCCTGGTTGTTTGGAACTGCTGAGCCTGAAGTTGGCTTTCCCGAGGAACGATATGAATGTACTTGTTTCTGACCTGCATTACTGTTCTGCTTGTATTGTTTGTTCTTTCCCCCATGGTATTGTTGCTTTTTAGCGTCATTACCAGTACTTTGAATGTTTGTGTTACTGTTTAGATTCTTCTTTCTTGCATTGCAATGACTATACTTATGATTCGTACTGTTATGGATTGAACAATAGCGGGATCTACACTCATTTATCATATGTCCAGGACGCCTACAATTGAAACAAATGACTGCTGATGGATTATTAGTGACTAAGTTAACCTGTTGCGGTGATGTAGACGCATGATTTTTGTTTTCTTGCTTTGTAAAATCCTGAATTAGAGAAGGATCGAGATCTGTATACTTGGACAAGTGTTTCCGAACTTGTCTATAGATATCTAATTCTGAGCTATCTGATTGTAATTTCTCATCGAAACACTTAACCAAATGTTCAGGTAACATTGCTGTTACAAGTGTTAAATAGAATAAACTAGCATTAACTACCGTAACTACAGGATTCTGTGGGGAAGTGGTGGGGTCGCTCCCACTTGGGGTTGGAGGAGTCATTTTCCTACTAAGTTTCCTATCCGCACGCCTACTCTCTAAGTGATCTTGAAACCTATATGAATAAACACGGCCGCTACGTAACCTCATAAATCTAAACCAGGAACGCAAGTAAATAACAACCGAGATTCATATAACTGCTAAAAAATAACATCACTTATGAAAAATGCATCATAAAATACAATAATGATAAGTAATAAATGCACTTTCCTGAAAAAGAACAGAGTTAACAACGTGTCAGGCATAAAAAATAAAAGAACACAAAAGTATGAAAAAAAACGAGGTATCAGGAACCGCTACGTCTGCAAGGCAAAGGCATTAATCTACGGCGCTGCTCACCTTATATCAGCAACCTGCCACTCGAGACCCGAACACTGTAAATGAATATACCAACTGTTATAAATAATGGCTGTACTTAGCTTTTTATTGGATTCTGGTAAGTAGGTCGACGAGGTTCCTCTGCTGCCCGACTTCCGTCTGGCTAGATACACGTCATCGAAGGGATGTTATTGTGGATGTTGAACTTCTTATGTTGATGAATGTTGATTGCAGAAACCCTCAAGGAACATCGTGGAGTGTTGATGTGCAATGTTGCGTAGATTTGTGTAGATTTCTCTCTCTCTCTCTCTGCCGTGCGTTGGGGAAGATGTGTTGTGAAGGTCAGATGTTTTCCTCGCTTTTTCGTTGTTGATTGTTTTCTTTCCGCTTCCAAGACGTTTTGATGCGCCGAATTGTCCGTCCGACTGTGACCATGTCGTTTATGAAGATGACAATTGTCTATGGTTTTTTGGGCATCTCGCCGTATCGGAGCTTCCGTTCCACCAATGTAGACGCCATGTAGAGGTGCTGCCAGAAAGCTCTGTTGTGACCGCTGTTGTGTACGCTGCCACCACTGTTGTAAGAAGGTATTTCATCAGAAATTCCCTCTGTGTTTGGTTATAAGGACTGTGTTTGGAACTCAGTCAGAGTTTGGTTGTGACATCTTCATTTTCTCCATGGCTGTAGAATAAGACTGTTTTTGGAAGATCAGACCAATGTTCTGCAGGATTTCAGACAAACTCCATAGTGGTTTTTCTTGTATTTAGTATAAAGACTATACAAAAAGAATACAATTGGTCTGCACAGGATGATCTCCCATGTCGATCTAATATCTAAGCTTTCACACTTTTACATAGCAAGACTAAGATTCACACACACGAACAAACATATGACCTCGTTTCCAAGGACTTCCCACGGCTACGTGACTTTGCCTTCAACCCTGATCAGAAAGAGAACGCTGAGTCTATGCAAACTATGCAAATGCATGCGAATGTATGATGACACACTGTCTTAAAGCACTACACAGGTACTTATTGATGACGTCTGCGTCTGGGTTGACCAAACGGAGATTTCACAATAGCATTCCTTTCATGATCAGTACAGATATACATACTGGGAATTATCTTAGATTTACTAAGAAACGTAGTTTATTCAAATGTGGCATAAATGAAATATGACATATATACATATACATATATAATGAATTACCACACTGTAACAATGGTTAACTGTTTTAACATTATAATGCAAATAATTATATACAAAGAATTCAGTAGCAAATTATGTTTATAAAATCATTTTACTCTCCATTCGCCCTTTTTATTTCTATTATAACCCTCTCAATATTTGAAATTACCACACGTTTGACTAAAATTGCAAACACTATTATTACAATTATGATTATGACCAAATTGAATAGAGACAGAATTGGTGAAGCATTTTCTATGTAAGAGAAAAATTCATCTACTAAATCCAACTCATTTATTTGTTTTAACTCTAACTGAGACAGTTTAAATTCTTTAACTTCACTAGAGTAGTTCATGTATGGGGCATTCTTATGGATTGTTATTTCTGTGAAAACACGAGGTTCATAATATAATTTATTAGGAATAACTAACTTGCATGTCTTATCAAAAACATGGACATTATTGAAATTAATTTCAGTACTTATATTATGGCAGTTAATAGTTGCTGTTACTGTATTCAGTGAAAATACAAAAATTGACTGTTCTACTAGGTGGAAACAAAATCATGTTTGGATAATTGTGTGCACAGCATGGTCTCTTGATTTTTGTTTTCAATTATTTCTTGAACACAAGGATAGGCATTAGTAGTTTCGTAAAGGTTGTCAAGGTTGCAGATATACTCCTTATCTTTCAAAATTATGCAATCTCTTAACTGAACATCAGTAATAAATGACATCATTAGCCCATGTTCTTGTAATACAAAATTGATGTGGTTGACATTTGAGATGATTACCTTTTCCTTTATCAACATGGGGAAAAGGATGTATGGACATCAGTACATCTGCATCTTTTTGATTAAATGGTAACACTAGAATAATTTTATTTTTAACCACCTTGGTGGTTATCAAATTGTAATAGACCATTACATCCTTTACCATAGGGGGATAATGTCCTTGGGTTAATTAATGTTGGGCTTAATATTCCTTTATAGGCTAACAAAATGGCATTTAACAGATCTTTATGGTCTTGCAAGGCAGTTCTAACATTGTTCATAAAGGTATTTAAATGTTGTTCATCTGTTATTATCTTAATTTCTTTGGTAATGTTGCTGTTTACTGCATTAATGAATACTTTTATTTTTTTCAAATAGAATTAATAATTCTATTTAACACAATGCCCCTTGTTGCTGACCATTTCTCTAGTTTGTCTACACACTCCCTTTCTTTTTCTACATTAGAATCAGTCGCAACACCAAACTATTGATTAAGTGCTGTCCCTATAAAAGGTAAGAGGGATCTTTTGATCTTGTATTTAACACACTTTCTGTCATTATCTAGTTTTTCCAACAGTGGTAAAACACTGTTATTTTCACTTTTCTTAATTAATGATTTTAATTCCTTTTGAACAAATTTCAGCGTCATTTCATTGATAAGCACAGGTTAATTTCACAGATCCCCTTTTCTCTAGTAGTGCACCCTTCCGGATCACCACCTCGGATGACACATAAAGCAGTGTTATGATAATCAAGAAGAACCGCATGTTTGTATCTGTAAGAATAAGCTTTATCAGATCTTCTATATACATGCAGTAATTTAATGTATACACATTGTTTATATATAACAGTTCAACACTTTACATAAATTTATCTTTTTCTTAAGTTGTATTTATTATTTATTATTTCTTGTTTATTTTCTTTCAATAATTCAACTATTCTTTTATTGGAACAAGGGTCTGTTTTTATTACCTTTGCATGATTGGTATGAACAATTTTTTCTTTTAGGTCACTCTCACTTATGATCTTTAGCTTATTTAATTTTAACACTTCTAATAACCTATAAGGACCATGTAATTTTGGTGATACCTTTACATTAGGACCTTCTAGAACATGATTCTGAACGTATACCTGAGCACATACTACAATTTTTGGTTTAGCTGTATTTTTGTCTACGTGATGCTAAAAGAAAACACTCATTCACATACACGCACATACACATACATACACATGAACTTTGCTTGGACACTCTGAGCTTCCTTAAGACTCATCCTCGTCTGTTTGATCGTTTCATACGTACCTCTAGTTTTCCAGGCAATATATTCATCATAATTATAAGTAAGTCGGGGTGGTGTGGCATCATCTAGTAACGAATTTGGTAGTCTCTTCTCGTATCCGTATAACAAGTAGTGTGGTGATTCTCCTACTGTTTCATTTACAGTATTGTTTATAGTAAACTGTGCGTCTTCCAAAGCTAAATCCTAGTCTTCTGTATTAGGTTTAAGTAAAGTTTTCAGGATATTCTTTATCTTACGATTCGTTCTTTCTACTGCTCCATTTGAACTTGGTTTATATGCTGTGATTTGACATTTATTTGTCTCATAAAATTCACATAATTTTCTTAAAAGTTCACTAGTAAATTCAGCTGCGTTATCAGAAAGAAGAACTTGTGGACATGAATGTCTCGTAATAATTCTAGATTTAAGAGCTTCTGCTACTGTAATTGCATCTCTATTTCTTACTGGTACAATCTCTACATATCTTGTTAGATAGTCTAAAAAGACTAATATTTGTTTATTCGCCCTAACAGTGGTAGGAAATGGACCTAAAAAGTCCATAGATACGACCTGAAATGGATTCAGCTCCGATGGGTATTTTTCAAGTGGAGCTTTTGGATTTACGTTACCTTTATTTCTATTACAAACTACACAATTTTGTACAAAGTTCTTGGCATCTTCACTACAATGGGGCCAAAAATAGTTCTGGTTAGGATTCTATTTGTCTTTTTGATTCCAGGATGTCCTGCTAACTTGTATGAGTGGGTTAGTTCTAAAACTACTCTGATTAGTGTTTTTGGGATGTATAGACGAGAATAACCATTCTTCTCTGTTGGTCTTTTATACAATAATCCATTGATTAAAACAAAATCAGGTTTTAAAGATTCATATGTCATTAATTGTCCTATTATATGCCTAATTTATGTATCCATCCCTTTTTGTATCTGTACTCTTTCTAAATCTAAATCTACCACTTGACAGCTAAAACAAAAATTATTAGTGGTAATACATTTCTCTATTTCTTCTTGGGATCTGGATAATGCATCTGCTAGTGTATTAAATTTTCCTGGGATATATCTGAATTTTGGGGTAAATTCTAGCACACTAATGAACCACCTATTGAACTTCATGTTATTTGTAAAGGTTCTCTTCTTAAACAAATCACAAATTAGTTTGTGATCAGTAAGTACATTGACTTTATGTCCTAAGATTATATGTCTAAATTTCCCTAGAACCCAGTATAATGCTAAACATTCTCTTTCTATTGTGCTATAATTTCTCTCTGCAGCATTCAAAACTCTACTGCTCTCATTCTTGTTTTGTCCTTTTGTAATAATACAGCCCCTATCCCGGGCTAAATAAAAGTCTTTGGAGAAATCTGCGTAGACTAGTACTGGATTCCTGGTCATTTTACTTTTTAGTGTTTGGAAGGCTGTCTCTTGTTCTTTATTCCATTCATATTTGGCATCTTTTTTTGTTAATTATGTTAATGGTTTGGCTATTGTAGCAAAGCCCTTAATGAAAGGTCTATAGTAGCCTACTATTCCTAGGAATCGTCTCAATGCTTTCAAATTTGTAGGAGCTGTATATTCAACTATTGCCTTTATCTTGCCTGCTTGCATTCGCAGACCATCTTCACTAATTACATGTCCAAAGTATTGCAAAGATTTCATTAAAAATTGACATTTCTTTAATTTGATTTTTAATCCTGCTCTTCTTAATCTTTCTAGGAATAATTCTAAAGTTTTGAAGTGGCTTTCTAAATCTTTGCTAAAAATTATAACATCATCTGAGTAAACTGCAACATTTTCTGTATCCCCTTATATTTGAAGCATTAATCTAACAAACGTTAAAGGAGCCGAAGTGAGTCCAAATGGCATGACTTCAAATTGCAAGTGTTCCTTATGTGTGCTGAAGGCTGTGTATGGTTTCGACTCTTCGTCTAAAGGTACTTGATAGTATCCATTAAGTAAATCTAAAGATGAAAATATCCTTGCACCTCCTAATTGAGCTAACATATCTTGAATCACTGGCATTGGCATTCTATCTGGGATGGTGCTGGAATTTAACTTTCTATAATCTATCGCAAGTCTCCAATTTCCATCTTTCTTTGGAACAAGTAGTAATGGAGAATTATATGGAGATTTAGAAGGAATGACTACCCCATCTTTCTTCATTTCTTCTATCAAATTACCAACTATGGGTCTTTGGCTTATTGGTAATCTGTAATTAGGAGTAAAGAATGGTTTTGTTCCATCATCTAATACAATTTTATGTCTTAGGACATTTGTTCTACCTAATTTATCTCCTTCTATTGCTATCACATCTCTGTATTTTTCTAATACTTGAATTGATCTATCTTTGTTTTCTGGAAAATCTGTTTTATTCACGTCTTTGCTTAATTCAGATGTTCGACCAGTTACAGAGAAAAATGCTTCTTCTTCTAATGTTATTAATGGATTGTTAATAGGTATTCCCTTGCAAAAGACAATGCCTGCATATAGTGTTAGTTTGTTATCTGAGTAGTTCTGGACATAAACTTCACAGGTATCATTCTTCATGTGGACTAGAGAATTATCCATCCTGACAAATTCTGGTAACTCTTCATTTAGTAAAAGAACGTCTTAAAATTTCTATCTCTTCTTTTCCCCTTAGATGTATTTTTGTTAAACACTTTGGATGCAAAATTACCTGTCTGTTTAGTATAAATTGTACTTTTTTATCATCAGCAGTGCTTACACAACATACTTCTTCATCTTTTATCTCTGCAAAGTAACAATGTTCTGCATCTATACTAATTTCTTCACTTACTGCTAATATATGATTTATAGCGATTTTATTTATTTTGTTTAACAACAGTACCTCATTTACTTATTTCCCTTCATTATCTCTGCATATTTATTATCATAAATGTCTTGTTCCTCGTCATATTCAGAACATTGGGGATCACCTTTATTTATTTCTGGGTCACTTCTTCTGTTGGAGGGTATATTTTCTGGATGTGCACATCTTAAATTTCTAGTCTGTAATTGTGGAAATTCCTCCTTTCCATTACCATTCAATTTAATTTGATTGTTCTCTTGATGATAAGTTATTTTATGTATGTCTTACTCGCTTGTTGAAGTTGTCTCAGACAAATTAATCAGATTTGGGTGAAACTTTTCTTCTTCAAGCGTAAAGCATACGCTCTTTTTATTATCTTGTGCCAGGTTAATTCTTCCTTCTCTGCAGTTTAGTATGATTCCACATTTCTTCATTAATTTATATGAGAACAACACCTGTGCGGGAAAGAATCTGTCTTCTAGAACTATAAAACGTGACGAAAGGTCTATCTCTAAGGTCACATTTCCTAAACTTTTAATCTGTTTTGCTTTGACCGTGAATTAGCGTTTCTTTAACGCCTAAGTAATTTGTTAATGTGTGTTTATCAATTATGTTTTCAGTACTACCTGAATCCATAAGGACAGTACATAATTTATTCTGTATTGGAATTTTAATGATAGGTAAATCCTTTCTGATTATTTCTTCTTCATCCAAGGAAAATACAACTTCTTTACTCTGCAATATGGATAGTGCGGATGAACCTTCACTTCTCCTTTTTGCAAATTCTTCTACTCTTAATTTATCTTCTTGAAGGGACTTTCTTGAGGTATTCTTTGTAGGGATAAATTGTCATTGATTTGAAGACTTATTTGATGTTGAGCGGTTACTACTTAATTCAACTATTTCTTTATTTCCTTCTTGTGTTTTAAACCAGCAATTCTTTGTTAAATGTCCTACTTTCTTACAAACCTTGCAGATTCTAGGTTTTCTACACTCATTTGTAAAGTGATTTGTATACCCGCTGTTTTCACAGGCTGTCTTTGGTCTCGCCCCTTGAGCGGAATATTCACTTGGGTTGAATTGTTTGTGTTTGAGTTTTGAACATATCTATAAGGTTTGTGAGGTCCACTCTTTGTTAGATTGTTTCTTCCTTTCTGATCTGGATTCCATTTTCTTTTAGTATTTTGGGCATATTTCCCTTGGAAGGTATTTGGTCTATTTCCTACTTGTCTGGAATTATCATAGAACTTATTATTCATTTTAAAATTAGGATTATTATTTCTGACTTTCCTTTCTTTTTGTGCTTCTGTTATTCCCAAAAATTCCTTGGATAGATTTATCTCTTTCCTTTGGATTTCTTCTCTCATTGTCTTCAATGTTTGAAGGCTTGTTTTCTTGGGATCAAGTTTTATTTTTCTGAAAGCCTTCTTTTCCTCTTCTCCAAGGACATTATATATTGTTCCAAATGACAAGTAATTTAAAACATGTCGTAGCTCAACTAGGTTACGGGCATTATCCCCAAACTGAGTCTTCTCTCCTATAGTAATGCCTGTCTTCCTTTAGTCTTCGGTTATTTTCTCTATTGCATTCTCCACGCTTGCGTACAAATTACCAATTGTTTCATATTGTGGGTTAAGAAATCAAGTTATGTTATGTAAACTGTCAGTCTTATTTACTGGTTCCCAGAGTGATAAACAAATTTCTTTAAATTCTACACAGTTATTAAGTTTGCTAAAACTTGTGGAATTCAAAGTTTTATGTGCGTCTCCATGTTCTGAACTGACTAGCAACAAGGCTTCATTTATTTTAGCTCTTTTATCTGTTATTCCTCCTGAAATTATACGACTATCTGCATCTGCTAGCCAATGATTTACAGTATAGGATTCGAGTCTACTTTTGTCAGGATTTGAATCATCCACCTGTCCACAGGAGCATGTGGTGGTTGTTATTACTGCCGCCTGATTCATATTGTAAAATTGTAAAGTGCTATGTAATCAACGGATAG
>JANJGK010007253.1:0-32347 GCA_039081455.1 Macrobrachium rosenbergii
TATGTATATATAAGAAGGGGGGCTTTGTTATGGGAAATATGTGGCTTCTGTGGAAGAACTATCACGAACACTCCGGACAGAGAAAGTGGTCAGGAAAAGTGTTCACTAGATTATGTGTAAGAGCGGAGCAGAAGGGAGATAGAGTTGATAAACGTAATGGTAAGAGGAGTAGCCGAAGGTAATTCTGAAGTCTCTTGAAATTGTAATGCAATCCATTACTGCCCTAATATAATTCTTCTTGTATTTTAATACATTTTTATCTATTTATCTATTTATTAGTTCATTTTTTCTTTTTTAATAATTGGTATCTCTTCTTTCCGTATTTCCCCTTTAATTCCTCTTGCTTCTTCCTAATGAACACCATATTCTTCGGAAGCTTGTTCCAAATGAATAAGTTTCATCTACTGAATAATAATAATAATAATAATAATAATAATAATAATAATAATAATAATAATAATAATTGTGGACATTATGGACAGTTGCAGAGTGGGATTTGAAAACTACAGAATCAGCCTGTTTAATCAGTCTTGTAAATCATATGCTCCCAGGATGTGGAATTCTCTGTCTTATTCTGTATTTGCAGAATGATTTAACCAGTGGCTCGTTTTAAACACTCTCCCGTCTACCTCTGTCATGTGATAAATAATAAGTACTCCTGTAACACTTTCATTTCTTCTTAAGCACTGAAAAAAATATATTTTGCTTTTAAAAAAAACACATTCTTTTAGGGTAAACAACTAATGATGTGACATTCTTTTAGGATAGACAAAACAAAAAATGACATTCTTTTAGGATAAACAATACGAGACATGACATTCTTTTAGGATAAACAACACAAGACATGACATTCTTTTAGGATAAACAACGCAAGACATGACATTCTTTTAGGATAAACAATACAAGACATGACATTCTTTTAGGATAAACAACACAAGACATGACGTTCTTTTAGGATAAACAACACAAGACACGACATTCTTTTAGGATAAACAACACAAGACATGACATTCTTTTAAGATAAACAACGAGAGACATAGAAGCAAATTCACGCGAAAAGGTCATATTTACTCTTCATCGCCTGGCTGTGACAATTTGAATATTCATAACCTCGTCCTTTTTCTGACATCTTTTTTATTTATCTTTCCGAGGAACAAATACATTTCCATGAGGTATGAATTTGATTGCCAAAGCACCAGATCATTTGTGATACATTGTTTTTTTCATGTCACCTGAGCCTAGGTAGAAAGGAAAGAACAATTTGTACAGTATATTTGTTTTGTAGATGCTGCCATAACCGATAAGTATTACAGTGAGTTTTATTTTGCTGAGGATGTCAGAATAAGTCAAGTATTACAGTGATGTTACACAAAAAATGGCTACATGAACGATTCTGTAATAAATAAAAGCATTGAATGATAATGTGGGAGATACTGTACAGTATGTATGTATATATATATATATATATATATATATATATATATATATATATATATATATATATATATATATATATTATATATATATATATATATAGGCTGTTGGTAATTGAAAATAATTTTACATATTAATACGAGAGCATTACATAGTGTAACAGTGCTGTTCTGAAAATCAGCCATTAAGAAGAAGCCGAAAAAAATGTTATAATATATATATATATGTATATATATATATATATATATATATATATTAATATATATATATATATATATATATATATATTTATATATATATATATATATATATATATATATATATATATATATATATATATACTATATATATAATATATATATACTATATACACATACACACCACACACACACACTTCAACCACTCTCTTTATCGTCAGCCGAGAAAGCGCAAAGTAGAAATTAGGAATTCTGATCGAATAATCAGATATATTTCAACCCGTTAATTCCAGCCACAATTAGCAGGAATGCTTTTGCGTTTCAGATTTCAGCGTCCTGAAATGCGGCAGGTAACAATAACATTACGATTTCGTGAGGGTGAAACAGCGATACTAACACATCAACTAAACATTACCATCTTTTAACGCAGGAGACACAGTTCAACCCCCTACTAATATTGTGATTCCATAAAGGTTAAAAACAGCAATACTGACATTTCAACTCTGGTGTTCAAGCGGAAGACACAATTTAACACCCTTTTCCACAGATTATTAATACTAACACATCCCTCTGGTTTTTAACACAGAAGACTCAATTTAGCCTCCTCTCCACAGGATACTAATACTAACATATCACTCTGGTTTTAACGCAGAAGACACAGTTTAACACCCTTTTCCACAGACTAGTAATACCAACATATCCCTCTGGTTTTTAACGCAGACGACAATTTAACACCCTTTTCCACAGAATATTCATACTAACATTTCTCTCTGTTTTTTTAACGCAGAAGGCACAATTTAACATCCTAATAATATTATGATTTCAGGAGAGTAAAACAAACGGTTGCTAATATTTAACTCTGTTTTCTAACGCAGAAGACACAATTTAACGAAAGTTTCCGCAGAATATTAATACTAACATATCACTCTGGTTTTAAACGCAGAGGGCTCATTTTAACCTCCCCTTCCACAGAATATCTCCTGCACTTCATCCATTTAACACGAAACAGGCCACACAATTTTATTCCGAAGTTCCGTATTCTGACGGACGGGGGGAAAAAAGTTGCGTCATTCCATTATCTGTTTAGGGGGATGGACAAACTTTTCGAGAGGCAGATTTTCCTTTTTTTTTTTGGAGGGGTGAGGGAGGGAGGAGGAGCGGGGGGGGGGGGGGCGGTTATTGAGGGAGTTAGGGAGGGGGTTAGGAGAGTTGGAATCCCAGCCGGGGAATCTCTGTATGTGTTCCTTACCCCTATTCCCATTGGGAATACTGGAATGCTGAGACGTAAGAATTGGAAGGCTTTGGATTATGATCACAATTATCATTATGCCATTAAATATATGTTCTATATATATATATATATATATATATATATATAGTATATATATATATATATATATATATATATATAAAATATATATATATTACTCTATGAAGTCTGCATCACCATATTCAAATCAAGGCTAAGTCCATTTTTCCGTACAGCGGATAAGCTGCGCGCTACCATTTTCAAATTAAGATTAATCCTCCTACATTTTATTGTCATATGTCTGACGCGTATGCAGATCAACCTTCGTAAGCTTTGAAAGGGCAGAAAGCTACGCAGAGGAACACAGATATATTTATACATATGTAATTTACTTAAGAGTCGCTGCCTCGCCCGAGGAGGCCCCGAAGAGTAAGTTAGTTTTGAAGTTACTTTGGCTGCTCTGGAGTTGTAGCTCATTTGATTACCGGTGTATGTTTCCACATAATAGACTGTTGAGGAGAGAGAGAGAGAGAGAGAGAGAGAGAGAGAGAGAGAGAGAGAGAGAGAGAGAGAGAGAGAGAGAGGAATTCTAAGTCAACTGGTACTCGGGAGTATATCATTGTAATTGCTTATTATCTTCTCAGCTGATGGGATGTGCAGTGCTACAGAGAGAGAGAGAGAGAGAGAGAGAGAGAGAGAGAGAGAGAGAGAGAGAGAGAGAGAGTGAGAGAGTAATTCTAAGTCAACTGGCACTGTGGAGTATAACATTGTAATTGCGTATTATATTTTAAGCTGATGGAGTGTGCAGTGCTACGGAGAGAGAGAGAGAGAGAGAGAGAGAGAGAGAGAGAGAGAGAGAGAGAGAGAGAGAGAGAGAGAGAGAGAGAGAGGACTGAGTAATTCTAAGTCAACTGGCACTGGGGAGTATGTCATTGTAATTGCGTAGTATTATCATTTCAGCTGATGGAGTGTGCAGTGCTACGGAGAGAGAGAGAGAGAGAGAGAGAGAGAGAGAGAGAGAGAGAGAGAGAGAGAGAGAGCCAGCCGCCAGGCACGTAAGTAACCATAGCAACTGGGCTGTTCTCAACCTCCATACTCTTACCTGCTCTAGAATAAAGAATAGATATTATATCATTTGCTCTTAAGCGCTGCTCTACCTTTGCCTTTCTCTCACACGGCGTCTGAGTGCGCGCGCGCGCGTGTACACACACACACACACACACGCACACAAGTATATATATATATATATATATATATATATATTATATATATATATATATACTTACAGTATACTTGTGTAAATGTGTTTAATATATATATATATATATATATATATATATATATATATATATATATATATGTTCACACACATATAAATACATACATACATACAGTACATACATACGCGCATGAGAATTCTCTTCGTTTCCCAAGAGCTTCCAGCCCTGCACATATCCACACCACCTTTCACTGCCTTCTAAAGCAGCGGGAATCACACCATCACATCCAACATTATCAACAACAACATTTTATGCATAGCGACGGAAATTACAGGCTCTAGACGTTGGCAACATCTTGCAATAACAGCTGCATTCTGAAAGACCTCGCCGCTGCGAATGCACGGTGTGTTTGGCACTGGGAAACACTGCAGATTAATGCGCCTTGCGCTTGGCACCGAGATTGTTGCAAATTGCTGCACGAATGATCACGAAATGCGTCATTTCCCAGCTTTCTTTCGTGCGCGGAGGGGGTTGGAGGTAGCGGATAGGGGAGAGGGGGCTGTTGTTATTGTTGTCGTCCTTCGTTGTTTGGCCAAAGGAGAAACAACAGTTGTGATGATTTCGCTGCATTTTCGCTCAATTAAATCGTAAACGAAGCTTGGCGGAGACAGATAATTACCTGCTTTCTTAGTTTCAGTAATTGTTTTCCAAAATATCTTTTTGGTTTTCTGTAAAAGAAAACTATTGTGCCGGCTTTGTCCGTCCGCACACTTTCTGTCCGCCCTCAGATCTTAAAAGCTACCTAGGCTAGAGGGCTGCAAATTGTTTTGGTGATCATCCACCCTCCAATCATCAAACATACCAAATTGCATCAAACATACCAAGTTTAAAATATATATATATATATATATATATATATATATATATATATATATATATATATATATATATATATATATATATATTCACTTTACGTCAAATATCCACTGGACTACTGGAGTTGTTCGTCAAAATATTTATCAAATATTCGTCAAAAATTCATCACACATTCATAAAGTATTTGTCAAATGATTATCAAATATTCATAAAATATTCGTCATATATTCATCAAGTATTCATCAAATATTCGTCAAATATTCATCAAATATTCGTCAAAATTCGGCAAACATTCATCAAATATTCGTCAAATTTTCATCAAATATTCACCGAAATTAAGAATAACCCACCAGCCATTTATCATAGGACAGTAACCCACTGCACGGCAGTGTAAACATAGATTCCGGTCCAGTCATTTTCCCTGTCAAAATCCAGTTGAAAAGAAGATTTCAATGCAAACAATTTCGTCTGTCAAATAATCGCTGGAAAATAGGAGTCGCTATCCAGCCGGTTCCTGCATGTCGAACGTCGACTGGAATATCAGTATCCGGTCGTTTACGGGACACTAGATGTCCATCATTTGTTGCCAATCCAGTCGTTAATGGAGGCTAAATATCCGTCATTTGTTGCAAATCCAGTCGTTAAGGGAGACTAAATATCCGTCATGTTACAAATCCAATAGTTAGGGGAGGCTGAATATCCGTCATTTGTTGCAAATCCAGTCGTTAAGGGAGGGCTAAATATCCGTCATGTTGCAAATCCAGTCGTTAGGGGACGCTAAATATCCGTCTTTTGTTGCAAATCCAGTCGTTAAGGGGACGCTAAATATCCGTCATTTGTTGCAAATCCAGTCGTTAAGGGAGGCTAAATATCCGTCATGTTGCAAATCCAGTCGTTAGGGGACGCTAAATATCCGTCCTTTGTTGCAAATCCAGTCGTTAGGGGACGTTAAATATCCGTCATACTGCAAATCCAGTCGTTTACTGGACTCTAAATATCCGTCATTTGTTGCTCGTCAAATACCATCTGGAAGACTGGAGTCCAGCCATTCGCTGGAGGGAAAAAGTCCAGTGGAAGATAGAATCCGCCACCAGCCATTTCTGAACGACTAAGGTGCGGACACTGATCTTGACGGCAGATAATCGCTTAAACAAATGAGTCGTTCAACGGAGGGCCAAAATCCGCTGGAATCCTGGAATTGCAATCCGTCGGAAGGCAAGACAAGACACATTCCAAGTATCTGGTAAAAAAAAATTGGAAAGAGGTTCGTTTTCACAAAGGACTGGGAACTCAAAAAAGAATTCTGGAATATCACGGATTCCTTTTTTGAAAAAACCTGGAATTAAGCAAACACTCGTCGCTTCCAGGGGGTGCCATCCTATTCATGGAAGCAGTGCTTCAACTGTCGAAGCGCACAATTGGGTATGGTGCCATTTTTTTATTTATTCTTTTTTTTTCTTTTTTTTTATAAAAGGAAATGTATGTTGAAGGCTCCAGATAGGGCTGGGTGAATATTCCCACCAGGTTTTAATCTCTTTTTATTTCATATCCATTTTGTTTTATTTCGTATTCGGAAGATGGAATGGCGTCTCTCTCTCTCTCTCTCTCTCTCTCTCTCTCTCTCTCTCTCTCTCTCTCTCTCTCTCTCTCTGTATTTTCGTATAATATCTTTGGATTTTGTAAATACGGTTGCTGAGGTACATGGGGAATATTCTCAAGATTTTGTTGCCTATTGTAGAAAATATAACACTAAGACCCTTAAACAAAACTGATAAGGCAAAAATTATATTAATCAGAAACCAAGTGTATATGTATATGTATATATATATATATATATATATATATATATATATATATATATATATATATATATATATATAAATATATGTATTGTGTATATACGTATCAGTTAGCAGATAAAATTAGAATTGAAAGATGTAATACTCTCAAAACGAACAATAAATATAAAATATCATAGAAAATTATAGAATTACCAAGTATCCCAAAATCAAAAACATTAATAAGAACTGGACCAGGCAATAACAATAATAACAAACCTTGTCCTCTCTCTCGCACAGAACACATCCGACTCTCTAATTCCAAATTATTTATCAGGCCGACGCGGGTAATTTTTTTCATATCATTCCGGAATTTCAAAACATGATTGTTATGAGAATAGAATGCTCCTGCCTTTATGATTTTGGCGAGGAAAAAAAAAAGTGGGAGAAATAGCTTGAGTGTAATTAATTATCGTTGCAGCATAATCGTGATGCAATAAAATTTTTTAGGTAATCGTTGTAATGTAATTATTTTAATTATTTTTAGAACGTACAAGGCTGCAGCCCGCCGCTTGGCCCTGAAATATATGTTGTCAGAAAATTTGATTCAGCGAAATTGCGGATGATGTATTTGCTATTAATGAAGGGGAAGTTTGGCTAAAAAACACTGATGCTTAATCATTCATGGTGTCGAAAGCCATTTCTGATTCATTAGGAATAATTGACTGGATTTGAAATATTGCACTGGCGTTGTAGAATCTCTCATGTCAGGAAGGCGATGACCTAGGTCCTTTTAAGGTAAATTAGGTCGTTTTTTAATTTATATTCTTTATATTTTTTAGTTTAAAAAGTCAGAGAAATAAGAATTTATATTCTATTTTTTGAGTTCATAAAGTCAATAAAAATAATTTATATTTATTTTCATGTGTTGATAAAATTAATAAAGATGAATTTATATTCTTTATTTTTTGAGTTCGTAAAGTCAATGGAAATAAGAATTTCTATTCTTTATTTTCTTGTGTTGATAAAACGAATAAAGATGAATTTATATTCTTTATTTTTTTGAGTTATTAAAGTCAGAGAAATATGAATTTATATTCTTCATTTTTATTGAGATCATAAAGTCAATAAAAATAAGAATTTATATTCTTCATTTTTTGAGTTAATAAAGTCAGTGTAATAAGAATTTATATTCTTTATTTTTTCGAGTTCATAGTCAATAAAAATAAGAATTTATATTCTATATTTTTTTTTGAGTTAATATAGTCAGAAAAATAAGAATTTTTATTCTTTATTTTCTTGAGTTGATAAAATTAATAAAAAGATGAATTTGTATTCTTTATTTTTTGAGTTAATAAAGTCAGTGGAATAAGAATTTATAATCTTTATTTTTATTGAGTTCATAAAGCCAATAAAAATAAGATTTTATATTCATCATTTTTTGAGTTAATAAAGTCAGTGAACTACGGATTTATATTCTTTATTTTTTGAGTTCATAGTCAATAAAAATAAGAATTTATATTCTTTATTTTTTTGAGTTAACAAAATCAATGAAAATCAGTAACTCAATTTTTTCATTCTTAAATTATAGATAAAGTTACGAGAAATTCTACTTTATTCTTGTGGATAAATAAAGTCATTGAAGTTTTATTAATGATGAAGTTGTGGGTGACATAATCTTAGTGTTTTAGATTGAATAAATTCGTCGAATTCTGTTCTTTTAGGGTAAACGTGACGTAGAATTCCTTTTTGAAAAAATTAAAGAAAAATTAAGAGTAGCCTATTATTCATTAAATCTAGAGAGGTTATGGAAGATGCACGGTTTCTTTTAGGATAAATTTTAATTTTACAACACATTTTTAAGATACGTATATTGTTCAAAGCACATGTATACATATAATTCACATATATTCATATATTGCACGACACGCGTATTATTAAAAACATAGGTATTCATATAATAAACATGCATTCATATAATACACGTATATAGTATACGACACATGTGTTTTTAAAAAATACATGTATTCATATAAGACACATATATTCATATACTATAAGACATATTTTTAAAAACACCTGTATTCATTTAATAATCCTAAAAATCTTTTTAGCTCACATACAATGATTTAGAAGGTTAGAAAACAGATTGTGTAAATAAAAGATAAAAGCTGAAATGAGAAATACGAGGAAGAAAAAACAAAAATAAAGAAACAGCAACAGAGAGACAAATATATGCAAAGCAAGGGAAGACAGAACATAACATACTTTTACGATAAACAACACATGCCATGACATTCTCTTAGGATAAATAACAAGACATGACATTCTTTTAGGATAAACAACACATGCCTTGACATTCTCTTAGGATAAACAACAAAAGACATGACGTTCTTTCAGGATAAATAACAAGACATGTCATTCTTTTAGGATAAACAACACATGCCTTGACATTCTTTTAGGATAAACAACAAAAGACATGACATTCTTTCAGGATAAACAGTACGAGACATAACATTTTTTTATGATTAATAACACAAGACATGACATTCTTTTAGGATAAACAACACGAGATATGACATTTTTTAGGATAAATAACACACGACATGACATTATTTTAGAGTAAACAACACAAGACTTGACATTCTTTTAGGGTAAACAACACCAAGACATGACATTCGTTTAGGATAAAAACAGAAGACATGACACTCTTTTAGGATGAACACCTCAAGACTTGACATTCTTTTAGGATAAACAATACGAAACATGACTTTTTTTTAGGATAAACAAACACAAGACATAACATTCTTTTAGGATAAACAAACACAAGACATAACATTCTTTTAGGATAAACAACACAAGACACGACATTCTGTTAGGATAAACAGCAAAGCACATGGCATTCTTTTAGGATAAACAACAAAAGACATAACATTCTTTTAGGATAAACAACAAAAGACATTCTTTTAGGATAAACAACGCACGACATGACATTCTTTTAGGGTAAACAGCACAAGACATGGCATTCTTTTAGGATAAACGGAAGACATGCCATTCTTTTAGGACAAACAAACGCACTGGCAATAAAACTTAGACTTTAGTCTTATATATTTATGGAGAAGAGAGAGAGAGAGAGAGAGAGAGAGAGAGAGAGAGAGAGAGAGAGAGAGAGAGAGCTCGAAATAAAGGCTTGGGCAACATCAGCGTTTACAGTAGCTCGTTAGAAAGGCTGTATTGACGGCGAAAACTTGGAAGATGGGGACTTTAAAAAACTTTAAACTTGTTAGGCAACGTGATGGCTTTAGTAATAAGGACATTCATAACTTTAACTACTTTGACGACTTTAATAAAGTTCGGAGAGAGAGAAAGAGAGAGAGAGAGAGCAGACGTCAGAGGGAAAGAGAGGCTTTTTAAATTCTATTATTTCGAATAGTTCGCTATATACTGCCACAGAGACTGACAGACAAACAGACAGAGGTTCAAAGCTTTTGACCGTTATTATTATTATTATTATTATTATTATTATTATTATTATTATTATTATTATTATTATTGAGCGCGCCAAGATGGTGGCAAGTCCCGAGACTAAATGTGGAAGCAGATTGTCATTGATGCTTGGGTGGCCAGGGAGAGGGGTGGTGGGGTGCGTTTGGGAAGGGAAATTGGGGGGATGGAATATGAACACACATTGTTTTAAGCAGGAGGAAGATACTCACCCCATCGTAGCAAAACGCAACAGGCCCTGAAAAGATAAAAAAAAAAAAAATAGTAAAACCTACATTGCCTTAGGAAAGGTTCCCTACTCGGAAATATATTGGTTAAGGTTTAACGTCAGATTTATAGACAAATGTTTTAAATTGATATCCTCTAAATGTTATATAAAATATTATGCTGTCTTCTTATGAACACCGAATAATTAGACATGCAAATTGAGTTAAACGAAGCCTGTGTTATAACCACCGAATAATTAGACATAAAAAAAAACAGCAAATGCATAATGCTGTTTTCTTGATACTACCGAATAATCAGACATGCAAATTAACATAAAACAAAGCGGGTATCAGTACATTAAATCAAATCGGTATCAAATGTACAGCGAATATTTTCAGACACATATAAATCAGGAATGTACCTCTTCTTCATAACGATTTATCTTGGGAGAGAGAGAGAGAGAGAGAGAGAGAGAGAGAGAGAGAGAGAGAGAGAGAGAGAGAGAGAGAGAGAGAGAGAGGCGAACTTCCTTTGACAAATGCATTTCCTTGAAACCACACAACTCTTACACAATGATAGAAGACGAAGGAAGTTTCCCATCTGGCGCTGATCTGCTCGAGATACTGTTGTAGAGTATTCGCAATGGATCTTCGAAAAATCGCTAGACAATCTATCTCTCTCTCTCTCTCTCTCTCTCTCTCTCTCTCTCTCTCTCTCTCTCTCTCTCTATGAATATTGTGTGAGATGAAGAATCTCTGTGGGCAATTTGGTATTCCTTCCTGGAAAGGTTTCATGGCCTCCATTTAGCAGATAAGAACTTCGGTCTGATAAGGAGAGTGGGAAGAGTTAGATCTCTCTCTCTCTCTCTCTGTCTCTCTCTCTCTCTCTGTCTCTCTCTCTCTCTCTCTCTCTCTCTCTCTCTCTCTCTCTTTTCCGGTGAAATGTGTATGTTTATGTTTTCCCTATGTACGCCTATTCCCATATTGGAAATAAACCTCCCTGCGCATTGTCCTTGTTCTAATTGATACGTGCATGCATGCATACACACAAACACACACATATATACACTTGTATAAATTTACATATATATGTATATATAAATTTATATATGCATATATATATATATATATATATATATATATATATATATATATACATATTCATATGTATATATATATATACGTATATATGCACGTATCTATATATGATGAATATGCAGATGAGTTACAGAGATGATTTACTTTTCGAAGAATAGATCTTTTCCGCAACGAACGTAATCCTTTTGAAGTCTCGAATATGAATGAGCCGCTTCAGTTCGTTTCTGTAAATCTAAAAGATATCTCATTCATTTTCTGATGCTCTTTCACGAGCAATCTTTGTCAGACTACCAACGTCTGTTCTGTAGTGGATAAAGTGAGAGAGAGAGAGAGAGAGAGAGAGAGAGAGAGAGAGAGAGAGAGAGAGAGAGAGAGAGAGAGAGAGAGAGAGCTGTTGAATATTACTTTACTTGAACATAACAAGATGTGTGTATATGTATATTAAGGGAGAGAGAGAGAGAGAGAGAGAGAGAGAGAGAGAGAGAGAGAGAGAGAGAGGCTTCGGTACCAATACCTCACAGAAAGAGGGAGAGTGAGAGACACTTCGATAACAATACTTCATATGAAGAGAGAGAGAGAGAGAGAGAGAGAGAGAGAGAGAGAGAGAGAGAGAATTTTCATACGAACACTCCAAGATAAAAAAAAGAGACAGACAGAGACAAAGAGATATTTATAATAAATACTTCACTGTATGAAATGAGAGAGAGAGAGAGAGAGGGAGAGAGAGAGAGAGAGAGAGAGAGAGAGAGAGAGTTACAACTTTCTTCCGGGCTAATTTAATCTCGGCTAAGGACATGACGTTCCTTAAATGCCCTGGGAAATTCTCGCATCGATATCTTAGGAATTATCCCATGATTCCTGAAGCTTTACTTAGCTGCTTAATTCCAGCAGTAGCAATCAGGGCAAATGGAATGGAAACACGGGGTGGGTTGGTCTCAAGATGGAAGGGTTCACCGTTCTTTAATTCTGGAAGCTAGACTGGATTTCCCTCAATGAACCCTGAAACATAGAAAGGGTCACCTTCAGTAAACTGGAACAATTTTGGAAGATGGAATAATTGGCCATAGTCATTTCTACTCTTGAGTTGGAATGGGCAGCCTTTACGGACGACTGGAAGTTGGAATAGAACCCAAATATTTTTCTCCAGCGAATTCCAGAACATGGAATGCATGCCTTCAGTCATCTCTGGACTTTGGAATGGATCGCCTAAAACCTTCTCTGGAAGATGAAATGGCTCTTACATTGAATTCTAGAACTTGGAATGTTTTATTATCAGTTAACAACCACCAGGAGAAGGAATGAATTACATTTGATAAACACTGTAAGATTGAATAAGTCTTCTTCAGTCAGCCTAACAGTCAGTGTAGTGTATGTGAGAGAGAATTCCAGTATAGTATATGTTGTGACGCCAGTTTTAGCAACCGTAATCAATCAATCAATCCAGTACAACATCTGAAACAAGACAAAGCCTATATGGATTTATGGGGCCTGTTTTGATATTTGATAAAGGTGACTACAAAATGAGAAACATTATGCCCTTGTTTAGGCAAGGCAGGAAAGGAGAAAGACAGAGAATGTTTAGCTATTTATTTTAGAAGCAGTTTCTAGTCCACTGACCTCTCCATTTTCTGTAAAAGAAAACTATTGTGCCGGCTTTGTCTGTCCGTCCCCACTTTTTCTGTCCGCCCTCGGATCTTAAAAACTACCGAGGCTAGAGGGCTGCAAATTGGTATGTTGACCATCCACCTTCCAATCATCAAACATACCAAATTACAGCCCTTTAGCCTCGGTAGTTTTTATTTTATTTAAGGTTGAAGTTAGCCATAATCGTGCATCTGGCAACGATATAGGCCACGCCATCATATTGGGCCGTGGTTAAAATTTCATGGGCCGCTGCCCACACAGCATTATACCGAGACCACCGAAAGACACATCTATTTTCGGAGGCCTTGATTATGCACTGTACAGAAAACTCGATTGCGCCGAAGAAACTTCGGCGCATTTTTTACTAGTTTTCATTCCAACCCAATTTACTATTTAGGCCGACAAGGATACGATGGACTGTTCCAAAAATGGGTCGGAGTCTCCTACCCTAACCTAGAATCGACCTCAGGATTCTAACTGCTAACGTTTCAAGCTGGGAATCATATTTAAGGACCTGTTAACTTTACGATTTCTGCTCACTTTTGGATGTGCTTCTCTCTACACACCTTGAATACAGGTGAGATACAAATGGAGGTGACCTCTTTTCTCTTAGTGGTATTCGAACCCGCGCGTGACCGTTAAGAGTGAGCTATCACTATGCAACCAGTAGACACTGTAATAATAATATATATATGTGTGTGTGTGTGTATTTATATATATATAAATTATATATATATAAATATATATATATATACACATATATATAACAGATATACAGAAGATAGATATATATCAAGAGAGAAAGATTGAGAAAAAGAGACGTGACACAAGTCATAGAAGAAAAGAGAGAGAGAGAGAGAGAGAGAGAGAGAGAGAGAGAAATAACCACCCATTCAAGCACTGACTCTAATGCATAAACTGCGTCTCGACCAATAACTACCACAGAGAGAGAGAGAGAGAGAGAGAGAGAGAGAGAGAGAGAGAGAGAGAGAGAGAGACGAATTGCCTAAGAAGCAAGATCGTTACCAGTCACGTCGGTTTTTGTTCCAGTGGAAAGGTTGAGGTTGTGGAGAGAGAGAGAGAGAGAGAGAGAGAGGTAACCATGGAGATGAGGCAGGCAGGCAGTCACCCTCGGCTATGTGGCGTAATACCAAGTGAGTAACCTCCACGCAGACACGGAGGGAGGTCAGTTACAAAGGGAATGCGCTCAGATATACGCTTACATACGCCATAAGGACACTTGAAGAACGTTTGTATATGCTGCGTATATAATTTGTATACATATATAATAATTGTATACCCTTAAATACGCAGAACTGGAGGGCAAATTGCTTTTAAAAATGGTTGAAATATTCTCTCAAATACGGAGAATAACTCGACGATTACGATCAAATATACATCAACTATCCTTCATAAATATGCAAAGACAATACATTATATATTCATTTATACTGCTGAATAACCATTATAACCATTCGCTGATTTACAAGCAAAATATACACATGCATGCATTAAAATGTACGCTCTCATACACAGTATAATTTGTATGAAGGAAATCGTGAATGCATACGTTCACATATGTTGCTGAATATAATCAAAGATTTACGTATATTAACTACTCTATATATATATACATATGTATACATACATGTTATGTATATACATATGTATACATATATGTTATATATACATATGTATATATATGTGTATATATATTTATATATCTTATGTATAAATGTCTATTGTGTGGGAGTAGTATATAAGCGTATGATGCGGGGGTGGGGCCGCGTGGGAGTGAGTGGGAGTGAGAGCAGGGGAGAGAGTAGGAGTGGGAGTGACTGAAAGCTGACCCTTAACATTTATACAAGCTTGTTGGGCAGAGCAAAAAAAAAAAAAAAAAACGCATCCTGTTTATATTTCATGCTTGCGTTTCCCTTCCCTTGTTAGGTAGGATTTTCCTGGGGTTGGACGTATATGCATAAACCCTCAGAGATATGTATGTATGTATATGTAAATGTATATGCATATATATATATATATATATATATATATATATATATATATATATATATATATATATGTATTCGTATATGTATATATATTATATATATAATTCATATATATACATATATACATATATATATTTATATATACATATACACATGTATACACATACACCCCAATATTACAAACAACTGATGTAATTAACAATCCACTTTCAGTGCGTCCATTGCATATGTTACATATCAAACAATTATTTATCAGACATTTACCTTTCAAGATTACTGTGATTATTCAATCATTGCTTCGTACTTTATTTTACTATAATTTTTTTACTCTTCTATCTGTTATTTTTTTTTCGAAGTCTTGTTGGTTTTCCTCATCGTTCTTGTGAAAACCCACTTTTAAAGGAATTTTTAGAATCGCCTTTTGAAAAAGGGAAATTTTGAAGTCAGTTTACCAAAACACTTTCCAAGACCCAGAATTTAAGATGAGATTTTCGGGAAGCCGACTAAAAAAATCAATTTAAAAAAAATCCGTTTTTAAAAGATCCATTTTAAAACAATCAGTTTTAAAACATCAGTTAAAAAAAAATCATTATTTAAAAAAATCAGTTTTAAAATAATCAGTTTTAAAATGATCAATTTTAAAAATTCAATTTCAAAAAAGTCAGTCTTAAAAAACAAAAATAAGTTGCTTAGGGAATCACTGAAGCATACAAAAATCACTATTAAAAAAAAAAAAAAACATGCTTAGGGAATCAATGAAGCAAAAAAAAAACTATATAAAAACCATGCTTAGGGAATCACTGAAGCATAAAAAAATCACTATTAAAAACAAAAAAACATGCTCAGGGAATCACTGAAACATAAAAAAATCACTATTAAAAAAAACATGCATAGGGCATCACTGAAGCATAAAAAAATCACTATTAAAAAAAACATGCATAGGGTATCACTGAAGCATAAAAAAATCACTATAGAAAAATCATGCTTAGGGAATCACTGAAGCATAAAAAATTCACTATTAAAAACCAAAAGAAAGCATAGGAAATCACTGAAGCATAAAAAAAAATCACTATTGAAATATAAAACACGTGCTGAGGGAATCACAAGCCATGATTCAAAGATAGTTTTCCGTGATTCAGAAGCCCCAAAGACGCGTGATTCAAGAGGGGAAACCAATATTCAGGAATGAAAACAAAAGACATAACTCAAAACCAGAAACAAAATTCAAAAATTTCTGTAAAAACTCGTGGTTCAAAAATAAATAAACTTTTGTAACACAAAGGTCGATGACAGAATTAAAAAAAAAAAAGCTCAATTAGAAAATTAATAAATAGATAAAAACCAATACTTAAACGCCACCTCCCCACAAAAAAAAAAACCGTGATTCAAAAACAAGTCAAAATTGTAACTCAAATGTCGATGACAGAACTCAAAAAAGCTCAAATAAAAAACCGGTAAAAAATGGGACGAAGCTTCTTCGGCGCAATCGAGCTTTCTGTACAGCGTATAGTCAAGGCCACCGAAAATAGATCTATCTTTCTGTGGCCTCTGTATAATGCAGTATAAGCCACGACCCATGAAACTTTAAACATGGACCGGTGGTGGCCTGCCCTATAGCGTTGCCAGACGCACGATTATTGCTAATTTTAACCTTAAATAAAAACTACTGAAGCTAGAGGGCTGCAATTCGGTACGTTTGATGACTGGAGGGTGGATGATCAACATACCAATTTGCAGCCCTCTAGCCTCAGCAGTTTTTAAGACCTGAGGGCCGACAGAAAACTAAAGCCAGAAACTTACTGGAAACCCCAGAAACTCGTGATTCAAAAACAAGTATATATAAACCACTGCTCAAATTAGATGACAGAACTCAAAAAGAGCCTAAATAAAAGATGAATAAGTAAATAAAAACCGCCACTTGAAACCCAGGAACCGTTATTGAAAACCGGGCGAAAGGGAGCACCCGTTAAATGGTTTTTGGAAGCTAAACACGGATGAATTATCTCCATGCGTCAACGTCAGCCTGCGCAGAGATATTCCCCAAAAGATAGTTCGGTGCAATCGGGGGAGGTGGGGGGTGGGGTGGGCGGCTATTATGGATTGCCCGCGCCCGAAATCTGTTTGGGAAATGAATAGAGAGAGAGAGAGAGAGAGAGAGAGAGAGAGAGAGAGAGAGAGAAACGGGCCAATATAGGTGTGGATATATTTTATATATGTGTGTGTGTGTTTATGTATATATATATAATAATATACATATACACATATATACACATATACAAATTTCGGAAAGACAAAAAGAGAAGGAGAGAGAGATATGAAAATGGTCAGGAGAACACAACTGAAGAAAGAAAATCCGAATTGAAAACTGAGAGACGAATTAAGAGACAAAAAATTGAAATGGATTGAGACACGAATAGAGTTGAAAATACCCATAGCCTCCATTTCCATTCAACAGATATAATATATACATATATATATATATATATATATATATATATATATATATATATATATATATATATATATTTATATATATATATTTATATATATATATATATATATATATATATATATATATATATATATATATATATGTATATATATATATATATATATATATATATATATATATATATATATATATATATATATATATATGATGACCCTTCACATTCGGAGGTATATGAGCCATGAGTGACAGACCGACAGAGAGACGGACGGACCGACAGAGAGACGGACGGACAGACGAAGCGAAAATGAAATTCAAGTAATTATGGTGAAAGTATGACGAAGAACAGAGAAGGCAAAAGAGAACAAATGAACATATTTTCCTGTTCTTCACTTTTCTGTGGAAACAATTGAATATTTCCCTGTGAACGAACTGTGAATTATTATTAGTATGAAGCAGCATTATAACACTCAACTGAGAAGTGATTTTTGCGTAACACAAAATACAGAATTCAAACATCCACAGCTGATGATGCTGGCGACAGAGCCTTGCTTTCACTCTGACCTTTCGCGTTTCCAATACGCAGCTGTGGCTGTTATTTCTCTGTTATTGTCTGTTATTATTATGCAAACGCCACAATGGCGCTGCTAGTCAAAGCTTCCACTCAGTATAACGCTATGAGTTATTGTGGCTGAAATCATGACAAAAAAAAAAAAAAAATGCGCCGAAGTTTCTTCGGCGCAATCGAGGTTTCTGTAAAGCGTATAATCAAGGCCACCAAAAACAGATCCATCTTTCGGTGGTCTCGGTATAATGCTGTATGAGCCACGGCCCATGAAAGTTTCACCACGACCCGGTAGGTGTATCCTACATCATTGCCAGAAGCACGATTATGGATAACTTGAACCTTAAATCAAATAAAAACTCCTGAGGCTAGAGGGCTGCAATTTGGTATGTTCGATGATTGGAGGGTGGATGATCAACATACAATTTGCAGCCCTCTAGCCTCAGTAGTTTTCAAGATCTGAGGGCGGACAGAAAATGTGCGGACGGACGGACAAAGCCGGCGCAATAGTTTTCTTTTACAGAAAACTAAAAAGCAGAATATTCTTCAGTGAAATCTGAGAGAACTTTCAAGAGATCCATTAGTAATGGATGTCAAGGCAATTTCGAGTCCATTTAAACCCGGCGCTGCCACCTACCGGCGGATAACGGAACTCTCGGATGAGAGAGAGAGAGAGAGAGAGAGAGAGAGGAGAGAGAGAGAGAGAGAGAGAGAGAAGCCGCGAAAGTTTCAAAAGTGTGATCGGACGTCATTAGGTTCACCTGGCGAGCTTTTATTGTTTGGAATATAATCTGGCTTTCTCTTTGATCATGTGTTTTGCCAGCGTCTGATCCTGTTCGATAATAATGGAATCAGATCCCAGGATGTCAGTCAGTCCCGCCTAACCCCACCCCCCCCCCCCCAAACTTAAACACTCAAACGAAAGCCATTCGGGGCTTTGTTAGCACTGGCGATAGAGAGCATAATCATCTGCCCGACGTCCGTCAACAACCCGGTTTGAAATTAAAGCGCTTATATAAAAGAAAGAAAAAAAAATGGGAGGCACTTTGACTTATTCGTAAATAAACCTTTGCGAGGGGCGACGCCACCGGTGTTGTGACATTAGGACCCGATTTTTGCCTTTCCAGTTGAGAGATCTAAATCGGAATCGTATATATATCTGCTTACGCGAGCGGATAAAAGAACCTCTTTGTTATGAATGATTCGTCGGCTGCAATCCTAATTATGCTGTAAACGGCCCCCTTTAAGTCACATTGCTCTAAAGGAAGTTCGCCTGATAAAGCGACCCTGCAATCATCGATTCTCTGGGTCCTCTTGCTCTCCGGACTACTGGGGCCTCGAAGCCTGCCTGCCGGACTAGAGGGACCCTGGAGCCTTCCGGACTAGAGGGTTCCTCTGGGGTCCTCTTGCTTTCCGGACTACTGGGGCCTCGAAGCTGCCTGCCGGACTAGAGGGAACCTGGAGCCTTCCGGACTAGGAGGGTTCTCTGGGTCCTCTTGCTTTCCGGACTATTGGGCCTCGAAGCCTGCCTGCCGGACTAGAGGGAACCTGGAGCCTTCCAGACTAGAGGGTTCTCTGGGGTCCTCTTGCTTTCCGGACTAGTGGGGCCTCGAAGCCTGCCTGCCGGACTAGAGGGACCCTGGAGCCTTCCAGACTAGAGGGTTCTCTGGGGTCCTCTTGCTTTCCGGACTAGTAGGACCTCGAAGCCTGCCTGCCGGACTAGAGGGACCCTGGAGCCTTCCGGACTAGAGGTTCTCTGGGGTCCTCTTGCTTTCCGGACTATTAGGGGCCTCGAAGCCTGCCTGCCGGACTAGAGGGAACCTGGAGCCTTCCGGACTAGAGGGTTCTCTGGGGTCCTCTTGCTCTCCGGACTACTGGGACCTCGAAGCCTGCCTGCCGGACTAGTAGGACCTCGAAGCCTGCCAGACTAGAGGGACCTCACGGTCTACTGTTTCAGTCACTGCTATTTAACCAGCAGATAAGTAAAAGACCCCCTTGTCTTCACTGCTTTTTGAAACCCTCTTCCATTCTACTCCGGGGTGGCTCGGCTCTCCCTTTCTTGTACAGGTTCTTTCTTGGCTCCTGCTCTGCTGAGCAGCAGCAGGAAAGTGCCGTTTCTCCTCCACAGCAAGTGGGCTCCATAGTCCCTTGTCTGAGGGTGACATTTGGCTACGGCTTCAGCTACAAGTCTTTCTTTGTATTTCTTTGTATTTCAGGGGATTGTCAACAACACCAGATCACCTTTTCTCTGTGCTGTGGACAGGCCTATCTGTCTCTTCTTCTGCAAGTATTCTTTGAGCTCTCTGGCCCTGCAGAAAAGCTCCTCCTCCTCCTCCTCCTCCTCCTCCTCCTCACTCCTCCTCCTCCTCCTCCTCCTCCTCCTCCTCTCTCCTCCTCCTCTCCTACCTCCCTTGTCACCCCACCCCACACCTCAACCTCTCCATCATTCGCTGTCTTTGATTAGTGAGCATAATTGTTGTTCTTTGATGTTATTTATACTCTCTTCAATGCTGTTGATGCTTTCTCGTCCTGTTATTCATCGTTGGAGGCTGTTATCTCTCTCTCTCTCTCTCTCTCTCTCTCTCTCTCTCTCTCTCTCTCTCTCTCTCAAGTGGTACTTATCAACACTAAATTTATACAGCCGCAATATCACTTCATATCGGGAATAACTTATACTCAAGGGATTTTTAATTCCCTTTAAGTATAAAATATTCCCAAGGTACAGCGGATTCTATTTGAAGTGACATTTGTGGCTTAATTATTGTGAGCTTGAAACATACGTGTGTGTGTGGTGTGTGTGTGTGTGTGTGTGTGTGTGTGTATGTGTGTTCTCACTAACCTCGGCATAGAATATGAAAGGCTTCTGCCATGATGAAACTGATAAATCTCAGTTCACATTGGACGACTTCAATCTTTCGTAAAGTTGTTCCGTTTCAGAACCCCTGAAGATTTTATTTGATTTCAATGATACTCCCAAATACCTCCTCAGAGCGTGAGGTGTGTGTGTGTGTGTGTGTGTGTGTGATTCCCTTACAACACCCAGAAACTAAAATACAGTGTTAGGAGCTACTTTTTTTTTTTTTTTTTTAAATATTTGAGTTTTCAGGCCAAAGTGTCTCACTTGACTTGATGTTCTGTGACATCAAAACTTCGGCTATCTGCGTTGTCACATTTTCAAACCAAATTTCCTCGAAAGTTTCACTAAGTCGAAGCTCTGAATGATTAGCATCAGAACTCTGAAGCCCTTTTTCTCAGAATGGGGGAAAAAGGGCTTAGGCCAGTTCGTCAAACTAGGGACGAATTAAGATTCTGAGTGCCACTCTAACACAGCAGTTATGTTTGACCTCTCAGGTCATGGTTCGTTTTCATTTTGATTCCTTTGTTACTTTTCGAAAGCTTTATCATAAGTTTTTAATGTTAGGTTATAAACTAGTTTCTCTTCTGTACTTTTTTTAGGAGTTGTGGTACACACTGAGTTTCCACATTATCCTTCTCGTGCATTCTTCTGTCATGTAACGTGCATTCGTGTGTCAAGTAGCGTGCATTCTTCTGCCAATTAGCTTGCATTCTTGTGTTAAGTGACGTGCATTCTTCCATGTAGCGTGCATTCTTCTGTCATGTAATGTGCATTCTTCTGTCAAGTAATGTGCATTCCTCTGTCATGTAATGTGCATTCATCTGTCAAGTAATGTGCATTCTTCTGCCATGTAATGTGCATTCTTCTGTCATGTAGCATGGATCCTTTTGTCATGTAATGTGCATTCTTCTGTCATGTAATGTGCATTCTGGTGTCATGAAACACGCATTCTTCTGTCATGTCGCATGCATCCTTATGTCATGTACTGTGCATTCTGTGTCATGTAATGTGCATTCTTCTGTCAAGTAATGTGCATTCTTCTGTCAAGTAATGTGCATTCTTCTGTCAAGTAATGTGCATTCTTCTGTCAAGTAATGTGCATTCTTCTGTCAAGTATGTGCATTCTTCTGTCAAGTAATGTGCATTCTTCTGTCATGAAACACGCATTCTTCTGTCATTGTAGCATGCATCCTTATGTCATGTAATGTGCATCCTTATGTCATGTAATGTGCATCCTTGTGTCATGTAATGTGCATCCTTATGTCATGTAATGTGCATCCTTATGTCATGTAATGTGCATCCTTATGTCATGTAATGTGCATTCTTCTGTCATGTAGCATGCATCCTTGTGTCATGTAATGTGCATCCTTATGTCATGTAATGTGCATCCTTGTGTCCATGTAATGTGCATCCTATGTCATGTAATGTGCATTCTTGTGTCATGTAATGTGCATCCTTATGTCATGTAATGTGCATCCGTTATGTCATGTAATGTGCATCCTTGTGTCATGTAATGTGCATCCTTATGTCATGTAATGTGCATCCTTATGTCATGTAATGTGCATCCTTGTGTCATGTAATGTGCATCCTTATGTCATGTAATGTGCATCCTTATGTCATGTAATGTGCATCCTTGTGTCATGTAATGTGCATCCTTATGTCATGTAATGTGCATCCTTGTGTCATGTAATGTGCATCCTTATGTCATGTAATGTGCATTCTTGTGTCATGAAACACGCATTCTCTGTCATGTCGCATGCATCCTTATGTCATGTACTGCGCATTCTTGTGTCCATGTAATGTGCATTCTTCTGTCAAGTAATGTGCATTCTTCTGTCATGAAACACGCATTCTTCTGTCATGTAGCATGCATCCTTAGTCATGTAATGTACATCCTTGTGTCATGTAATGTGCATCCTTATGTCATGTAATGTGCATTCTTCTGTCATGAAACACGCATTCTTCTGTCATGTAGCATGCATCCTTATGTCATGTATGTGCATTCTTCTGTCATGTAATATGCATTCTTATGTCATGTAATGTGCATTCTTCTGTCGTTTAATGTGCATTCATCTGTCAAGTAATGTGCATTCTTCTGTCATGAAACACGCATTCTTCTGTCATTGTAGCATGCATCCTTATGTCATGTAACGTGCATTCTTCCGTCATGTAACGTGCATTCTTCCTTCAAGTAACGTGCATTCTTCTGTCAAGTAACGTGCATTCTTCCTTCAAGTAACGTGCATTCTTCCGTCAAGTGACGTGCATTATTCCATGCAACGTGCATTCTTCCGTCAAGTGACGTGCATTCTTCCATGTAATGTGCATTCTTCCGTCAAGTGACGTGCATTCTTCATGTAACGTACATTCTTCCATGTAACGTGCATTCTTCCGTCAAGTGACGTGCATTATTCCATGCAACGTGCATTCCTCCGTCAAGTGACGTGCATTCTTCCATGTAACGTGCATTCTTCCGTCAAGTGACGTGCATTCTTCCATGTAACGTGCATTCTTCCGTCAAGTGACGTGCATTATTCCATGCAACGTCCATTCTTCCGTCAAGTGACGTGCATTCTTCCATGTAACGTGCATTCTTCCGTCAAGTGACGTGCATTATTCCATGCAACGTGCATTCCTCCGTCAAGTGACGTGCATTCTTCCATGTAACGTGCATTCTTCCGTCAAGTGACGTGCATTCTTCCATGTAACGTGCATTCTTCCGTCAAATGGCGTGCATTCTTCCATGTAACGTGCATTCTTCCGTCAAGTGACGTGCATTATTCCATGCATGCAACGTGCATTCTTCCATGTAACGTGCATTCTTCCGTCAAGTGACGTGCATTCTTCCATGTAGCGTGCATTCTTCCGTCAAGAGACGTGCATTTTTCCTTCAAGTAACGTGCATTCTTCAGTCAAGTGACGTGCATTCTTCCATGTAACGTGCATTCTTCCGTCAAGTGACGTGCATTATTCCATGCAACGTGCATTCTTCCGTCATGTAACGTGCATTCTTCCGTCAAGCGACGTGCATTCTTCCATGTAACGTGCATTCTTCCGTCAAGTGACGTGCATTCTTCCATGTAACGTGCATTCTTCCGTCAAGCGACGTGCATTCTTCCATGTAACGTGCATTCTTCCGTCAAGCTACGTGCATTCTTCCATGTAACGTGCATTCTTCCGTCAAGTGACGTGCATTATTCCATGCAACGTGCATTCTTCCGTCAAGTGACGTGCATTCTTCCATGTAACGTGCATTCTTCCGTCAAGTGACGTGCATTATTCCATGTAACATGCATTCTTCCGTCATGTAACGTGCATTCTTCCGTCATGTAACGTGCATTCTTCTGACAAGTGACGTGCATTCTTCTGACAAGTGACGTGCATTCTTCCGACAAGTGACGTGCATTTTTTTCCGTCATGTAACGTGCATTCTTCCGTCATATAACGTGCATTCTTCCGTCATGTAACGTGCATTCTTCTCTCAAGTGACGTGCATTCTTCCGTCATGTAACGTGCATTTTTCCGTCATGTACCGTGCATTCTTCCGTCATGTAACGTGCATTCTTATGTTAAGTGTCGTGCATTCTTCCGTCATGTAACGCGCATTCTTCTGTCAAGTGACGTGTATTCTTCCGTCATGTAACGTGCATTCTTCCGTCTTGTAACGTGCATTCTTCTGTCATGTAACGTGCATTCTTCTGTTAAGTAACTTGCATTCTTCCGTCATGTAACGTGCATTCTTCCGTCATACTCACCTGATACCCCTTAACTCGTGAAGCGTTGGTTGCAAGCTCGGATCTCTGGTTCACCGTGATGGGTGCCCCGATTTTTTCTTTTCTTTTTGTAGATATCGCTTCATTCTCCTTCAGTAATGAATTATTCAGGAACCTTTCAGCATTAATGAGCTCGCATTGTATCGCAGTCAGGAACATGACCTGTTTTGTACAGGTACAAAGAAAAAGGGTAATGTTAGTTTTTGGATGCCGAGAAATCTCTTTATTCAAACACACTCGCCTCCATATTAGGAAAAAGTTCGCTTTCGTGTGACGAGATATGGTATATGCAACCCACTGAATAGTGTAATAGAATCCTGATAATTATTTTTCCCCCCAAGAAAGAGAAACAAAGTGCATACAATTCAAAAATAAGCCGTGAAATCTCAAGCTATTTCTCTTCCAGGTTTGCCTAGGTGATTAGATAAAGTTTGTTTTGGAGTGCCATTGATTAGACAAACAAAGATGATGTTTTGGAGTGCCGTTAAGGAGATCAAGTAAGCTGATGTTTTGGAGTACCAATAATTAGACAAACAAAGCTGATATTTTGGGATGCCATCAATTAGACAAACAAAGCTGATGTTTTGGAGTGCCATCAATTAGACAAACAAAGCTGATGTTTTGGAGTGCCATTAATTAGACAAACAAAGCTGATGTTTTGGAGTGCCATTAATTAGACAAACAAAGCTGATGTTTTGGAGTGCCATTATAGACAAACAAAGCTGATGTTTTGGAAGTACCAATAATTAGACAAACAAAGCTGATTTTTTGGGATGCCATTAATTAGACAATCAAAGCTGATGTTTTGGAGTGCCATCAATTAGACCAACAAAGCTGATGTTTTGGAGTGCCATTAATTAGACAAACAAAGCTGATGTTTTGGAGTACCAATAATTAGACAAACAAAGCTGATTTTTTGGGATGCCATTAATTAGACAATCTAAGCTGATGTTTTGGAGTGCCATCAATTAGACAAACAAAGCTGATGTTTTGGAGTGCCATTAATTAGACAAACAAAACTGTTTTGGAGTGCCATCGTATCATACGTAACACAGACTTTACATCTCGTAGGCTTAAAAAAAAAAAAACTCCCACAAAAAAATGAAAATAGGCCTCCCTCCTTCGAAGCGCCGTAGTTTCATTACTGGTAATTACATTACGCGTAATTGATGGGGCCTCGAGTAAGTCACTCGGGTGAGACTCTTAAGGAGAAATATATATTCGGGTGAATATATGTACTGAGCTATTCTTCAATGGCCCCTAGCGACAGGTACCATAAAGGCGGAGAGGTAATTAACCTGCCCTAATTATTCCGGCCCTGGAGATTCATTGCGCGTGGATTCTCGCAAACATTGTTACGGAGATGTTTTTGCTGTTTTTTATGTATATTTTTATATGGCAGGGTTATGATAATGATGATATGATGATGATGATGATGATGAGAGAATGTTTTTAAGTAAGCAGTCTCTCTCTCTCTCTCTCTCTCTCTCTCTCTCTCTCTCTCTATCTCTCTCTCTCTCTCTCTCTCTCTCTCTCTCTCTCTCAGCATATATATATATATATATGTATGTATGTATATATACATATATATATATATATATATATATATATATATATATATATATATATATATATATATATATAAAGAGAGAGAGAGAGAGAGAGAGAGAGAGAGAGAGAGAGAGAGAGAGAGAGAGAAACACAATAACAAGCGAATTACTTCCACAAAACATTCTCTTATCATCATCATCATATCATCATTATCATAACCCTGCCATATAAAAATATATACATATAAACAGCAAAATCATCTCCCGTAACAATGTTTGCGAGAATCCACGCGCAATGAATCTCCAGGGGCCGGAAATAATTAGGGCAGGTTAATTACCTCTCCGCCTTTATGGTACCTGTCGCTAAGGGCCATCGAAGAATAGCTCAGTACATATATTCACCCGAATATATATTTCTCCTTAAGAGTCTCACCCGAGTGACTTTCTCGAGGCCCATCAATTACGCGTAATGTAATTACTAGTAATGAAACTATGGCGTCTCGAGGAGGGAGGCCGATTTTAATTTTTTTTTTTTTGTTGGATGTTTTTTTTAAGCCTACGAGATGTAAAGTCTGTGTTTACGTATGATACGATGGCATTTCAAAACATTAGCTTTGTTTATATAATTAATGGCACTCCAAAACATCAGCTTTGTTTATCTAATTCATGTCACTCAAAAACATCAGCTTTGTTTATCTAATTCATGGCACCCCAAAACATCAGCTTTGTTTATCTAATTCATGGCACTCCAAAAACACCAGCTTTGTGTATCTAATGAATGGCATTCCAAAACATCAGCTTTGTTTATCTAATTCATGGCACTCCAAAACACCAGCTTTGTGTATCTAATGAATGGCACACCAAAACATCAGCTTTTTTGTCTAATTCATGGCACTCCAAAACACAGCTTTGTGTACCTAATGAATGGCACACCAAAACATCAGCTTTGTTTGTCTAATTCATGGCACTCCAAAACACCAGCTTTGTTTATCTAATTAATGGCACCCCAAAACATTAGCTTTGTTTACCTAATTAATGGCACTCCAAAACATCAGCTTTGTTTATCTAATTGATGGCACTCCAAAACATCAGCTTAGTTTATCTAATTCATGGCATTCAAAACATCAGCTTTGTTTATCTAATTCATGGCACTCCAAAACATCAGCTTTGTTTGTCTAATTAATGGCACTCCAAAACATCAGCTTTGTCTAATTAATGGCACTACAAAACATCAGCTTTGTTTATCTAATTCATGGCACTCCAAAACACCAGCTTTGTGTATCTAATGAATGGCACACCAAAACATCAGCTTTGTGGTGTCTAATTCATGGCACTCCAAAACATAATTTTTGTTTATGTAACTGATTGCACTCCAAAACATCAGCTTTCTTGATCTTATTAATGGCACTCCAGAACACCAGCTGTGTTTGTCTAATTAATGGCACTCCAAAACATAAGCTTTGTTTATCTAACTGATTGCACTCCAAAACCTCAGCTTTCTTGATCTTATTAATGGCACTCCAAGACATCAGCTTTGTTTTTCTAAGTCTTCAGTAACCCATAAAAGTTTATAAATGCTGTAAATACATTTACCAATTCTTCACTGAATTCTCTGTTTTATATAGAATGTTTTTCTTGCAATAAAAAAAAATACAAGCACTTTCCAGTAAGAAACTGAAGCCGTCGGTATATCCTGCAATAAAAAAATATGTATACTCTCTCTCTCTCTCTCTCTCTCTCTCTCTCTCTCTCTCTCTCTCTCTCTCTCTCTCTCTCTCAGGCCTAATCCTACGATACTGGTTTCCGGGTCCCCGATATGGGAAGGAAGGCATGTTAAGATATGGCCAGAGGCCAAGCGTTGGGACCTATGAGGTCATTCAGCGCTGAGAGTAAAGAAGGTTTTGAAAGTGGAACAGAAGGAGAACCTTTTGCAATTGTAGTCTGAAACAATTGAAGAAGGAGAATATGAACGGAGGGTACGGCAAAAGGAATGAAAAGGGTTGCAGCGATGGGCCTTAGGAAGGGACGCTGCAAAGAACCTTCAGTAATGCCTACAGTGCACCGTCGTGAGGTGCACTGCTAGCACTGTCCTCTATGGGGGGAGGGGTCGTTATGAGCCTTTGCTGAGTGCATTAGTCACATAAGGTCTGCTGCAAGTTTCTGTATCTTAATGCATTTTCCGTGGCTGTAGAATTTGCTGTAACCGCAACCTCTTTGTACTGCCCTGGTTTGACACCGGCTTGAATACATAAAATCTCGCGATAGACTTTTTACATTTTTTCATAAATAGTCAAAATCGTTTTTTAGATAAACAAAAAAAAAAAACTGACATGAAATCTCGGGATAAAGTTTTTACACTTTTTTTTTTAGTCAAAATAATTTTTCTGATTGCAAAAAAAAATCTTTCTAAATATTACAACCTGATTTCTAAATAATCAGAAATATTTTTATAAGTACTTATAAAAAGTACATACATAAAGTTTCTAAATACGTTCTAAAGTGTTTAGTTTTTTTAATATATGATAAAAAAACTGTCTGAAAATTAGAATTCATTTCTGAAGAATCAGAAATATATTTTAAGTATTACAAGAAAAAACTTACATAGAAATTAAAACATTTTCTACAATAGGTTCAAATTTTTTTTCTAAAATACAATAAACAACTTAGAAAGGAAAAAAAATTAATCTTAATTGCAGAGGATTCCAGACGGGCTAAAATAACGCATCTAGAGAAAACTCGGAAAAAACAAGGATAAGAAAGAGGAAAAGAAAAAGATTGGGGCTTGGGGAAAAACGTAAGCAGGAATAAAGTTCCAGAGCTTGGTAGAAAGTCACGAAAGTACTCATCCTCAGTTTCTGTAAAGAATTCAGACCGCGGCTTCCTTGATTTTTTCGTTAGAATATTTTTCATTTATTGACTGAATGAAACACATGCGTTATTTCAATAGTCGTGTTGAAAATACTTTTCTAAAGGTAGCCTAATTGATTTAGTTTTCAGTTTTCTGTAAAAGAAAACTTGTGCCGACTTTGTCTGTCAGTCCGCACTTTATTCTGTCGACCCTGAGATCTTAAAAACTACTGGGGCTAGAGGGCTGCAAATTGGTATGTCGATCATCCACCCTCCAACCATCAAACATACCAAATTTCAGCCCTCTAGCCTCAGTAGTCTTTATTTTATTTAATGTTAAAGTTACCCATAATCGTGCTTCTGGCAGCAATATAGGATAGGCCACCACTGGGCTATGGTTACAGTTTAATGGGTCGCGGCTCATACAGCATTATACCGAGACCACCGAAAGATAGATCTATTTTCGGTGGCCTTTATTATACGCTGTAGCGGCTGTACAGAAAACTCGACAGCACCGAAGACACTTCGGCGCATTTTGTACTTGTTTTCATATGGAATTAATCTTACTACATTAAACCAAATATAGATAATTCTTTAACAGCTATGCATCACGTATGTTGGAATTTTGACAAGCATGTACGATTAACTACATTTATATTTAAAGGAAATTTGATAAAAAAAAAAAAAATAGTTCGTGAGACATTGACGATTCAAAGCTAATATATTCAAAAAGGTTTTAAAATGAATTTATTTCCGATTATTCTAGTTTATGATAAACACTCACAGTCGTTATTTTCTTTTGAATATATTTTCTTTAGTTTAATCTTTCATTCCTTTTATTCGTCTTTGTTGAAAATTTGACCTAATTCTAAAAATCTTGAAGTTTCCTGAAGCAGAATATTAGTTCGTTATTTTATTTTTTTAATATTGCCTTTAGCTTGTTTTTGTATTCCTATTGTTTGTCTTTGTTGAAAATTTGATTTAATTTTTAAAAGCTTGACGTTCCACGAAGCTCAATATTAGTTTATTTGTTTCTGATTTATTCAAAATCTGTTTCATTTTATTTCAGAAGATCTCCGGACAATTTTTTTTTTATTTTAGTTTTTCGTTATTATATTTATTCTTATCTTCTCAGTAACGTAAAACTCATAATCACTTCTTGTTTAACAGATAATCTACTTTTTAGAGGTTGCCTTTTCCCAAGAATTATTAATCTATTTCCTCTTCGTCGTGAGACTCAAAAAAAAAAAAAAAAAACCTTCCCTTTAATAGAAGTTCGATTTTTATACGTCCGCCTTTGTACAACGCTTTATTCATTTATTATTTTATTTTCTGTAGGACAGGACTCCTACTAAGGTCTTCTGGCCATGACAGAGGATTTGGAGTTTTTTTTTTATTCTTTGTCTTTGTTTTTGATGGTTTTTCTCTTTCGTGTTATTTTTTTTATTCTTTGCGTTTGTTGTGTTTTATTCTTTGTCTTTGTTGTTGATTTTTTTTATTCTTTGTCTTTGTTGCCCTTGTTTTTTTGTTTTTTTTTTTTTTGTTGAAGTGAATTTTTATAGGGTGAGAGAGAAGGAGGTGGGTGTCCCTGTCAAGGTAAGTTTAATTAGTTGGCCATAAAAGTAAAGGGCTCTCCAACCCTGAGCTTTAATGGCTGGCTACGGTTACTGGCTTCTCTTATGGCTGATATATCGTTAGGAGGGAGAGAGAGAGAGAGAGAGAGAGAGAGAGAGAGAGAGAGAGAGAGAGAGAGAGAGAGAGAGAGAGAGAGAGAATTTCGAAAAATTCATCAGTAAGTTTTCATGTAAATTTTATTTTTATGCGCACGTGGACTTATGTGTGTGTATATATATATATATATATATATATATATATATATATATATATATATATATATATATATATATATATATATATATATATCTTGTACAAAGGCAGAGGAATAGAAATCGAAGCCCTGTTAAAACGGAAGGTTTTTTTTAGTCGCACGTTGAAGAGACAATAGATAAATGATTCTTGGAAAAAGACCTCCTCGAAAAAGTAGATTCTTTGTTAAACAAGGAGTGATTATGAGTTTTACGTTACTGAGGAGATTAAAAATAAATATATACTAAATAAAAACTCACAAAAACCACTGTCCAGAGATCTTCTGAAATAAAACGAAATAAATTTTGAATAAATAGAAACGAACGAACTAATACTGAGCTTCGTGGAGCGTCAAGATTTTAGAAATTAAATCAAAATTTCAGAATTTGAATAAATGGAAACGAACAAACTAATACTGAGCTTCGTGGAACGTCAAGATTTTAAAAATTAAATCAAAGTTTTAACGAAGACAAACAAAACGAATACAAAATCAAGCTAAAGAAAATATATTAAAAAATAAAATCACAAACTAATATTCTGCTTCAGGAAACTTCAAGATTTTTAGAATTAAATCAAAATTTCAACAAAGACGAACAAGAGGAATACAAAATTAAACTGAGGATACGTATTTTTCCTGGCTCTTCTGCCAAGCTCTGGAACTTTATTCCTGTTTACGTTTTCCACGAAGCCCAAATCTTTTTTGAAAATGGTTTAAATCTCAATATAAGTATTTTCTTGTGAGTACTTAAAAAAATATTTCTGAATCTTTAGAAATAAGTTCTAATTTTCGGAAAATTTTTTTGTGTTCAGTAGAAACTAAATGTTTTGGAATATATTTTGAATCTTTGTGTACGTATTTTTTATGTACTTAAAATGCATTTCTGCATCTTTAGAAATGTCTTAATTTTTAGGAAGATTTTTTTTTGTAATTAGAAAAATTATTTTTACTAGAAAAAAAAGTGTAAAAAACTTTATCCCGAGATTTCATGTCAGGTTTTTTTTTTTTTTTTTGTATCTAAAAAACGATTTTGACTATTTAGAAAAAAATATAAAAAGTCTATCACGAGATTTCATGTATTCAAGCGGGTGTCAAACCAAGGCAGCACAAAGAGGTTACAGTTACCGTCAAATTCAACAGCCACGGAAAATACATTAAGATACAGAAACTTGCAGCAGACTTTATGTAACTGATGCACTCAGCAAAGGATCATAACGGCTCCTCCCC
>JANJGK010007255.1:0-7500 GCA_039081455.1 Macrobrachium rosenbergii
ATGCGGTTAAAGCTTTCCATTAGTTCTGTTATGTATAGTGTAATGGGTAATTGATTAAAAGCTTGAACTCCCACCAAAAAAGGATCGTTTGGAGTGAAAATGCCAGAAGTCATTAACAGAGGCTGTAAAATGCCATGCACAGATGGACAAGTAAAAGAGCACGCAGTATGAAATGCTGGAGAACGATAGAGAGAAATGGTGAAAAGTAAGAGAAGTATACAATTTCACGAGAGAAAATAAAAGGCAGATTGCAAATTGAATAAAAACAACCCTTTAATGCTCTGAAGGATAAATTGTCCAACTTTCAAAATATGCAACATTTTCACTAAAGTAGTATCCATGAAATTTCTCCGTAAGTCGTTATCCAACTGCAAACACTTTTTAGTTTCTCGGAGCGAGTGAATGACAGCTATATGATATTTCACTTAACCGAGTGGGGAGGAGAGGAAGACTTGAATGCCATGAAATATTGAAGGCCACCCTTTGAAAAGATGCGGGAATATGAATTTTGATTATACGCGTGCATAGATGGGGTGATCCTCTTGTGATTTTCATGGAGAGAAGGAAATTGATTCATTTTAGTTCTTTTATTTGGTTATTGTCAATATAGGATTATGGAAAAACAATGTAAACTTCATTGTCAAAAAAGTGCGGATATTAAATTGTAAATTTAATATTGTGTCGACCCAGCATAGTCTTTCCACCAGAGCACCTCTTTATATATTTTAGTGGCAAATTGTCCAATATATCAAGATGCAAAAGAAAACATTTGTCTTAGCTTTGTTTTCAGGCTTTTTATATCCGTATCAATTGTAATCTCATCATTTTATTAACTCCAGAAAAGTCGAAATAAAGTTTCAGATCGTGCGAGAAATAGACAAGGATGAGTGTGTGTGTATATATTTACAAACACACACACACACACACACACACACACATATATATATATATATATATATACATATACATATCTGGCAGACTCAGAAATTATTTCGTACCTTCTGAAGTCATTAAAATGATGTAATTAAAATTCATATAAAATAAAAAAAAATCTAAAACCAAAGATAAAACCATTCTTTTCTATCTTGACATATATGATAATTTTACACTAGAATATATAAAGATGTGTCCTTGTTGGAAGAATATATATATATATATATATATATATACATATATACATATATATATACATACACATACACACACACATATTTATATATATACAGACACACAAACATATTCACAAACATATCTACATATATAGATATATCCCCACATGAATATCTCTTTGTAAATGCGAGTGAATTCCTAATTTCTCTCTTTATTTTTTCCATTTCGGATTCTTTCCGACCCTGACAGTCCTGGTATCTCACCTTTCCACCATTTCCACATTTTTGAGGTCTCACTTACGAAAGGTTAAAATCACCTGTCAACTCTTATCTCATTTTGCTCTTAGCGGGAATGAGGTGTAAAGTCATCAGTAACTCATTGAGTTCATTTTTTGTCACTTCTTTTTTATACCATTTTCGGTAAATCAATCTCTCTCTCTCTCTCTCTCTCTCTCACTCTTTCTATATATATATATATATATATATATTTTTTTATTTTTTTTTTATTTTAGATTATATATATATATGTGTGTGTGTGTGTGTGCATATACTGTAGCCTAATATATATATATATATATATATGTAGGGCATTGTGGCTATTAGAATTACATATATATATATATATCGAAACTCAAAAATCATTCACATGTTAACTTAATCAGTCCTGGCGCTTTCAAAAAATTTGTAACAATGCAACAAAATTTATATACCGGTTTACCAAAATGTGCAGTACCTCTAATTATTACCCGAGAAGGTTTACATATATCGATACCTTGATAAGAATCCATTCTTTCTCCACTTCACACAGGAGTAAATATTCCCATTTTTAGAAATCTACAAAATTCTACCTTTTTATTTTTCTTTCGAATCTTCAAAAGTGACAGATAAAAAGCGTGGAAAGTGCCGGAGACTCAGGGCTACCAGAAAACGCCAATTCTTCGGCCAAAACGAGAGGAAGAAAGGACATTAGTTCTGTCAAGTCGAACAGGAGAAAGAGTGACAACTTTTTTCACTGTTTGTTTTGGCTAAAAAAGACAAAGAGCGAGCCTGTCTTCTTTACAGTGCGAAGAAAATTAGGACAATGAATGTTAAAATTCTTTGTATTTCTTTTTTTTTTCTTTTTAGGGATTGTAAGCCAAGTATATTTGGAAGGGAATTAATCTAGAGAATAGGGATTTTCAGGTTATTCTTTTAGTTAACAATGATATATTCAAGTACTCACAGGTCTGTACGTTAAAGTGAAGTACAGTAGATAGGCAGTGATCAGTGGTGAAAATTGTTTGAACTGATGGTAATGTGTTAAGCGACCTCTTACTTTTCGGTAACAAAAGAGAGAATAAATTTTTGAAACATTGTCGGGCTGTTTCTTTTTATCCCTGTGGCGCTATCTCATTTCCCTTTTATTTTTTCTCCAACCGACGCAGCCTCCATCCTTTTCCATTTTTTTCCAATCAGCTTTGCCACCCCCCTCCTCCTCTTCCCTAGCACCCCTCCTCCTCCTCCTCCTCCTCCTCTACCGAGTGTGTTGTGCTCACTTAAAGCTTTCCTCCCTTCGGTATTCAGTCTAACATGTGCCCGGAATAAAAGCAAGGACATGTAGTGAAAGTGGCTGTGTTCGCCTCTTTGAGTGTCAAGAGGATGGACTCCGTCGAAGGAACACTTTATTTAATTCACTGGGACTGCACAATTTTACCCTCCTTAATAATTTACTCAGTACAGTTTTGTCCGTTATTCCAGCAGTGTACAATTTGGGGCAGTGTATTTGAGCATGGTTGCGTTCTTTTTATTCCTTATTTGTCTATTTTGGAAAGCACTATTTGCAATTTTGCTTTTATCCACATTACTCCGCGTAATTTTTTTCCCAGCTGCTGATTACCAGTTAAGGATTGCTAGTAATTCTAATGTATTGGTTTCAACAATATTCTTTGGTATTCAAGGCAACGATAGATGAATTTTGATTATTTGATATAAAAACTTATTTAAAAACTGCCTGTGTAATTTTATTTTCTAATTCCCCTGAATTTGCATTGAACATTAAACTCGAGGTAATCTATTTCAGCTATATATTGAAAGTTTCTGTTCTTTAAAATCGTGTTTATTAATGATTCTCCTACGTACTTGTAACTGCAGGCTCTGTTCAATTCTGAGAGGGTAACCACCAATGAATAAGAGAAACAGCTTCAAGAGCGGCTCCCATGACACCCATCGGCATCCATGCGCATTAAGACAAGCAACCTTTGAACAGTATTCAGTGTTTAACGATTTACAGCAGTCCTTACGATTTGTGAGCGACACTGAATTACAGTGAGTGAATTGGTTAAACACAGTGAATTGGTCAGTAAGGACATTATTTCCTTATTGTTATTTCTGATACTGTGGACTTTGGTTATTGCGAAACAAGTATAACAAGAACTAATGCTGAACCAATATTTTGGTAATCTATCTACAACGTCTTCTGAGATACAGACAATTCTCGAGCATCTTTTTTTGCAGCGTTTGTTGAAGCTTGAAACTTGTTGTGGGCTGCTTTCGCGTTATCCTTCTGAATTCATTGAACCGAATTAAGCGAACCGAAATTAATGTTGCTTTGTCATTACCATATCAGAACTGTTTTAATGTTGGTGGATGTATCCCTCCAAAGCACTTAAATTCCATCAACCCTTTAGGTTTACAGTTAAAAATCATATCACTACGCAGCTGATTTTATTTTTTTAACTGGTGCAAGCTACACCAAAATTACTTTTGCACCCCTCTGACAAGGAGCATTTTACTTTGCAAAAGTCCCTTATTCATCTCTCACAGTGCATGGCAGTACCAACTTGAGTTCATGAAGGTAGTATTGATGTAGAATAATTTTTCAAAAGTGTAATATTTGCCAGTCAAATACGTTAGTAGGCAAAAGAAAAACATGTTAAGAGCAAAGACGACAAATTACAGTCCCTCTGATCTACACCACAATCCGGGATACTATTAGAATATAATTGATGAATCTATTGTGGAATTCCAGTCTCTGCAAGAAGTTTTATTTCGTGAAATCATATTGCGATATTTGTACAAATCGATGTAAATTATATATGATTCAGAGGTAAAATTTTTCAAATCCTGTTTCTGGAAATGTGTAAATATAGTGTGTGTGTGTGTGTGTGTTTGCAGGAGTGTAAAACCTGGTTGGTTTTTTGTTATATAGAAATTTTTAAAGGGTCTGAAACAAGTCAAAATCGTTTAGGATTCATACCTCCTGTTTCATTACTGCCTTTGGTATTTTGCATTTAAACATGCCAAGTTTCCGTGGGTTTAACGCAAACACTCATAATAGATTCAGTAGAATACGTAACGCGTTGAGTCTACTACTTCAGCGTTCTCTCTCTCTCTCTCTCTCTCTCTCTCTCTCTCTCTCTCTCTCTCTCTCTCTCTCTCCACACTACTAGCTAAGGAGTGACGCGTCAGCTGAAATAATGTGACCTAAATTTCATCGCCCGCCGATAAATGAACAGAGGTTACGAAATCGAGATTTTTCTTTCCCCACTTAATCTCGGAGAGAGAGAAATAGAGGGACCTTCTGAGAAAGCCTCAAAAATTGTAGCGGTAGATAAAGGGGACATAATTCTCCCCCTCTTGGCCATTCCACTTGATTTGTCTCTCAGAATCAGTTGCCTCGCCGTCTTAATTGCTCTGGAGATAAGGAACTTTTGACCTATGTAATCTATTTGAAGTTTGATAAATTCTCCAGATATTTTTGTGTGATTTTTTTTTTTTTGGTCATACGGTTTCGGTCCATTAGAGTCTTTTCATCATTGATTTTACGTTTTAAAAGTTTCGTAATCCTTTAGAGGTTTTTTGTTCTTATTTTCTTAGAAGTTTTCTTTTCATTGGGCCTTTTGATCAGCGAAATGTATTTCAAATTGGATAATTCGTCAAAATGGTTTTTGTATATTTTTTCCACAGGGTTGTTTTGCAGATAAAATATGTTTAAAATTTCCTCATCGATTTTGACGCTTTATTTTGTACAGAATCTCTTGGTAAAGTAAATATATCTTTAACTAGTAATCGTTAAAATAACTTTATTCATAAGTTTTTACATACGTAAACACGCACACACACAATATATGCGTATCTATATATATGTTTATTTATCTAATGTATTTATTTCTATATTTATTTATTTATTTTCACAGGGCCAGTTGACAACAAAAGCTGTTTGAAATTTCATAACTTATTCAGATTTATTCTTGTAAGCTTATGTTCTTATCAAATGGCTTTGGCAGTTGTATTCCGTTTGATGCTCAACAATTTCAAATCTTTTCTAATGTAACCTTTTCTTTTTTTTTTCCAGGTAAGAATTCTGAGAAGTTTCCAGTGATTCGTCCGCATAAGTATAGATAATTTTTGTTTTGTTGCCGTTAGTTCCGTATATAACTAGATTATTTCCATTTAGTTTCTTACGCTGAAGGACGCTCTGAAACATTTTCTAGGTAACTTTTTAGTTTACATCTGTTCACATAAGTACTTCTCTTTATATGGGTTTTATATAGGTTTTTTTCCATTTAGAATTTCTTATATAGATGCTTTTCCGTGTGTGTGTGTGTGTGTGTGTGTGTGTGTGTGTGAGAGAGAGAGAGAGAGAGAGAGAGAGAGAGAGAGACGATATGTACAAGGGGCACGTGGGAAAAGATCTTGTGTGTTTTCGATAATGAATTTTCTAGGAAGAATAAAATGCATGTCGTTTCCTTTTTTTTAAATTATCAGTACTTATATTTTGCATTTACTTGCGTTATTGTATCTCGGCTAACAACGCGTTAATCGTGTTTTTTATGAATAAAACTGATACTCCCTTTTCTTAAATGATAATATTGACGGTTTTATGTGACTGTAAACTCTCTCGTTTTAACATCAAGCCAAAAACAAAATCTTCTCATTAGCATTTTGTTTATCCATTTTCGTTGACATTGATTGAAAAAAAAATTAAACAGTACAAAAACATAAGCCAAGTAAATCTTAGACAATACATGTTATTCGCAGTTAATAAAAACAAATATAAGTTTTCTTAATAAGCCTATGGGTAATTTTGTCGTTCCAATAACCACAAATGTAACATATTTAGGCAAAATTGTTTTCATTGACAATCCAAATAATAAAAACGAAACGAAACCTTAAGGGAGCAAGATTGTTAAAATCTGCACATGAATCTCCACTAACCTTTAAACTTTTGATGAGCGGGGCCTGGAACCCTTCACTACGTGAAGAGATTTAAGATGACGCCCGAAACAGAGGGGGGCTGAATGTCGAGTTGGAACCGGTGCCTTTTCACTGATTCAAATGCTGAGCCCTAAGTCCTCGCGTCACCCTTTGATATTACCATTTTAATAACACGTAATGATTTTATGACGCTTTTAAGAAACTCGCTGGAATATGCTTAATCGTATTATTAGAGATGAGTAGATTTGTAGAAGATCCTAATATATTTTAATGGCCTCATTAGGATAGAAACTTAGCCTAATGTGTCCATTGACGATGATGTATGTATTTCACCAAGGGAAATGACGAAACACATAACCTTGCATTAAGAATTGAAGGTATTTGAATATGATTAAATTTTTAATGAGATATCTCCTATTGTGACTAATAGTCACCACAATAAAAATCAAGTAAGATATGCGCCGAAAGTTCTTCGGCGCAATCGAGTTATCTGTACTGCGTATAATCAAGGCCACCGAAATTAGAACTATCTATCTGTGGTCTCGGTATAATGCTGTATGAGTCGCGGCCCATGAAATTTTAACCACGGCCCGGTGGTGGCCTGTCCTATATCGTTGCCAGACGCACGATTATGGCTGAATTTAACCTTAAATACAATAAAAACTACTGAGGCTAGAGGGTTGCAATTTGGCATGTTTGGTGATTGGAGGGTGGATGATCAACATACTAATTTACAGCCCTCTAACCTCTGTAGTTTTATAAGATCTGAGGGCGGACAAAAAAAAAAAAAAAAAAAAAGCGGCCAGGAAAAGTGCTGACAGAGACACAAAGTCGGCACAATAGTTTTCTTTTACAGAAAAGGAAAATGAATTTTTTTTTGTGCGTAGTTTGTCTCTTGTTGTTACGATTTGGGACATACGATGCAATAAGGAAGACGTCAATTTGTATAGTTTGGAAGAGCTTGCAATAAAACACAGGAATGATTTTTTGAAAAACTGGAAAGAAATTAACATTCATACAGAAAATGCATTTTAAAAATACATCCTTTTATGTATTTGGGGTTATGGATAGTTAATTTAGATTCTTATACTTGCAGTCGTTTAAAAAAAGTAAAAAAAGGTGCCGAAGTTTCTTATGCGCAATCGAGTTGTCTGTACAGCGTATAATCAAGGCCACCGGGAATAGATCTATCTTT
>JANJGK010007255.1:10000-27500 GCA_039081455.1 Macrobrachium rosenbergii
AGGTTTGCTAAAAGCAAATGGGTGTTGCAGACTAATACACACACAAACAAAGCCACTCTAACATCTTCTAAAAACGTAACAAACACCTCACACGTCTCGAACTGTCGACCTAACCGCTCAACTCTTCTCGCTGCTAGGAGAAAAGGAGCTGGTTATTTGGTACGATACATGTACATGCGCTACCGGGGTCTAAGCGATGTCAGGCAGGGCAGCCGATCAAGACTACGGTCTACCCCAAAGCCAATTCAAAGTCCTTCAAAAGAAGGCATCGTGCTTACCCCATAAAAAAAATGGGAAAAGGCACGTTAAAAGAAAGAAGTTTCATTTTTTTCTAGTGGTAATTTGACTCTCCCCCCCCTTCTTTTTTATTAAGTCTGGTGTCAAATTAACTCTTAAAACTCCTTATATTTAAATCATTTACCTAAAAACCTTAAAATATTACTTACAGTTCGTAGTTGGTAATTAACATTTCACTATTCATTCCGTTAATTCACCTTTCTGTTTTACTTTGTTTCTATTTTACCCCGAATGTTCTGAATCCCATACACCATCTGAGAAATGCCAAGGTACTGCAAGATAGAAATGCCAAGATACTGCAAAATTCATTTCGGCATATTTTCCCTTTCTCATGTTTGCTGGACGAAACAAAGACTCCTTCCTCTCCCCGGATGTCTGTGCCACTGCATGTTGCACAGATGTTTTCTTTTGCGATGTCTGCAGTGTTTCTCAGATGCAATAACGAACGTCAACTATTTTTTTCCCCGCGACCACTCGTGTCGAATTTCTTTTACTGGTCGTTAGGAACCCCTTTACTTCAGCTGCAGGTATTGAGGTAGTATTCTGCAGCTCTGCAATGGATTGGTTATAGAAGGTTGCATAGTATGGGGTATTTGTATCTTGACAGGGCATACGTGTTCATCAAACTTCCAGAGAATCAAAGCGATTGCTAACGTGCTTGTTATTCAGTCAGTTTTTTTTTTTTAAGGATTATCACACATCCCTCTTTTCCCCTGATAAGACTTAGTTTGACTGTTCATAACTTAAATTTGATTTCCGAGTTACGTTTAATGTTATCGTCATCAGATGTATTTGTATGAAAGTATACTAGAATCCCACCAAAATTAGAATAAGACTTTTGAAGAGGTAAGACGTTTATAAAATGTATGGGAAATTCTACTTTAATAATAATGTAAATATCATTCTCTCTCTCTCTCTCTCTCTCTCTCTCTCTCTCTAGTCGTCTGTCTGTATAAATGTGTTAATGTGATTTTTTCATTTTTAAATGAATTTTTGTTAAAGCTGTTGAAGAGTTTTCATCTTTAAAGCAAGGGTACCAATAACGTAAAAAAAAAGAAAAAAAAAAACTCGAATAGGATTTTATTCCTTTGGCAGTCCGAGTGATTTTCATACACATCGTTCAAGATAGTTTTGCTGGAATCTTTTCGAGGGAAAAAGCTATTTCTGCTCGATTCTGTCCCACCTTTATTTAAAAAAAGAGGTTGAGGGAAACTAGGAAAAATACTTATAGAGAAGAGTGATTTGGGAGACAGCAAAATAGGGAGGAGTTCCTCTTCAGAAAGTTTTCCCTCCTCCTCCTCCTCCTCCTCCTCCTCCTCCTCCTCGTCCTCCTCTTCCTCCTCTTCCTCCTCCTCCTCGTCCTCCTCGTCCTCCTCTTCCTCCTCCTCCTCCTCCTCCTCCTCCTCTCCCAGACGATGAAGTACTTCTTGAGCCCTTGATTCTCTCTCAATCTCCCTGGAATCTTTAATGCGACCATAGATCACCAAGCAACATCCAAAACATAGAGAGAGAGAGAGAGAGAGAGAGAGAGAGAGAGAGAGCGTACAAATGTGCGATTGATGGCAATGAAAACCAATTTTGCAATTATTGAATAAATACGAAGTTCTTAGACACACAGACAGACAGAGACTTTGTTTAAACTGAGAGCAAGTGAACCAGTATCTATCGATATTTTATAAGAATATGAATCGAGATTGAGAACTGTCCTATTCATTTGGATGGCAAAGATATAACTACTTTTGCGTGTATGTAGTGGGTCCCGAATTCTGCATATTTATATAATTTTTCCTAGTCTCCTTTTTATATTATGGGCGGGTACTTAGGTATCTTGAGCTATTACTCTAGGTAATCATAAGCTGTAAGGTAATTTAGTCATTATGATTAAGTAGACATACTGCTCCGCAGAAAGGGTGTGGGGGAAGTATTATGTTAAGCAGCAGCTACCGGCGTATAGGTAGGCTTCCACATCATCATAAAGGATCCCAATTTTATTAACTGGGCGGGCCGGAAAATGGTCTTCATAATGAGCATTTTGTAAGGAAATTGGTTCTTGATAAGTATTCGATTTTGTGATCGGCGGCAGACGCAGGTCTCGAGTTTATCCGTAAGGTAATTTCGTTAAGGCTCGTTTATTTGAACATAATTAAACAGTGCACATATGGAAGTATCAGTTTAGTTATCCGTATTTTGTCAATGAAAGGTTCGTCGTGAATGGCAAACCTAAGGCCCGATGAAAAGGGAAAAAAGAAGGAAGCGATAGACTTGCCTCATAATCCAAAGGGCAGAAGATGGTAATACTCAACGAAAATGGAAGCTGTAAGACAATTAAGATCATTCGAAATCTTGGAAATACAATGAAACTAAAACTCACCAAACAGCACAATCCAAAATTACCGACTTCTACCGAAAACAAGTGGGTTTTACGAAGCCACCTGAGAGGTGCCGATGAATTCTTCGTGATTTATGGACCACAGCCTGTATCAGTAAGAGAGCCACCACCTTTAGCAAAGGGATGCAGGATCTAAAGACCACGCCAGGACAGGTTCATTGATCAGAAAAATTGCCTTTAATTCAGTCTTACCTTGAAGGGGAACAAGGGTCGTAAGTCCCCAAATTCTGCAACATAGCAAATGAGGAAGGCTAAAGCCTGTAATGTAGTTGTAAGAACTTGTATGAAGTGAAAAAGTAGCAACACACAAACAAAATACCAACTGTTTCAATGACAAAATTATGAATGTGACTTTGGAGCTGCGAGATCTCGAAAACCAGTTTAAAATAATCCTATTGCCAAAAATAGAAGCATTTGATCAGCGTCCATACTCTGATATGCAATTAGGACCGGCACGGAAAACAGATATTCTAGTGCAAACAAAATGGCAATGATTGTCTACTTTCCCATACAATTCTATGAACACGTTTGATAAAAAAGTAAGTCACAATAGCCTCACTCCTCTCGAGATTGTTCTCCTGGATTGCTTTCACCTCTTTGAGGACCCTTTTCAGCTGGGATAGTGTTCTCATTTGTATGATTCTTGCTTTCTTTGCTTCCCTCCGTGAAAATTCTTGATAAGTTGGAGTGCATGAAATGAATGACTTCCCTTTTTTCATTCCTTCCTGTTTCCCTTTTTATTCAGAGGTATAGTAGTCCTTTTGTTTCCTAGATGGGTTCGTAACGTGCTGGATATCGCGTTTCTCGTTTACTGAGAGGAACTCAGCAATCCTTATGTTGCTCTGTTCAGTAATTTTGTTTATTTGCTCAGATTGCCAAGCTCTGAAATTCTCTCCCCCTTTTCAGTTTTTTTTCCATATTTTTGTGCTCTTTTGTCTCTCAAGTGGCTGGTCCATCACTTATTTCCTGGTTTGGCCCATACTTTTTCCTCTTCGGTATTTTTCGTCACCATCGGGATGGATTAGGTCATAAGGTTACCAGTGCCATCGGCCTCTATATCGTGGAAAAAGCCAATGTCAGTTTTACACCCCTACGTCGTCGGGGTCATAAAATTAAACTTATTTTGATTACGGAACGCCTTTTAACGACGGAGGGTGACCCCTGATATATGAAAATACAAAGTAATTTCGCATGAAAAAACGGAAACTTGAAACTTTTTTTGTGGCCAACGTATTTTTTTCAAGCAGGGAAAAGTTTAAATTATCGCAGATTACAAGGAGGAGAGAGGGAAGTTCATAAAAATATTGAATTTTACACAGTTAATATGGACATTATCTGAAGGATAAGTTAACGAAGCAATAACAGAGTGCATTGCTATTATTTGAGCTAAGTAGCAAAGTATTCGTCATCAACGTGCATACCCTTTATTTCATATTAGTTTCTGCTGTAACAAGTGACAATAATATTCACATGTATACTCACGCACGTACAGGATGTATAACTTCAAGATGGACTTCTACTCTCAAAAAATAGTTTTTTTTTCTCACATGTAGAAAGACCTCGGTAAAACTGGAGGTTTAAACTTTTGAGTTTTTTGCGAAATCGTCTCGACTTGTAACCTGCTCCTTGAACCGTAGAAGCTTTTAGTTATTGAATGGTGTCCCAGAATTCTATACCAGACTTGCTGAGTCGCTATCATTTTTCAGTTTTCCTACTGCCTGTACAGCGCACGGAAGTCTCTGCGACTTTGTGGGAATGTAAACATTCTGTCATGGGCCAATAAAATTTTGGAAATGCGTTCGAAATATTTAGTTCTTTTCATCCATATTCGATGTATCCTGAGCAAAAATGGTTCTTATTTTTCCAACTCTTTAATCATATGTTGAACTAGAATCAGTTAGGTGTCTACGTGATGTCCTTAGATAAATTAGGACAATTTTTTGTTCATTCGTATTCACTTGCACAAGTTTGTATAAATAAAATCGCCATAAAACTTGACTCTTGAAGCAAAAATCTTTATTTCAGTTCTAACGGAAAAAAATAAAAACATACTTCGAGTTTCCTTTTGTAAAACTCACTACTGTCTTTGCCTAATTTTGTATAAACACACACACACACTATATATACATGATATATATATATATATATATATATGTATATATATATATATATATATAGAGAGAGAGAGAGAGAGAGAGAGAGCGAGAGAGAGAGAGCGAGAGAGAGAGAGAGAGAGAGAAATCTATATATATATATATATATATATAGTGTGTGTGTGTGTGTGTGTGTGTTATGCAAAATTAGGCAGACAGTAATGAGTTTTACAACTGGAAACTCGAAATATGTTCTAATTTTTCTACTGTTCGAAATACAATGATAATAATGTTCACTTCAAAATCTTAAGTTTCATGGCGATTTTATTTTTCCGATTAGATTGATTTGAAATAGTTTTAGCATGAAATATATTCCCTTAGTACTTATTACTGCCCTGTGAGTGTACTCTATAAATCTGGTGTGTTGCCGACAGATCTGAATGACAGTTATTGAAAAATCCCAGAAAGTGAGAGGGAAAAGTTGGAGAAACAATTTTAGCGTTGCTATTAGGCCAAAAACACCACAGAAATGTAAAGGGCAATTCTCCTAAAGCAATTCTCCTTGTATTTAAAAAATAAACTTAAATTTGTATCTATTTATTTTTTTATTAATTTGTTAATTTATTTTTTTTCTTTTCTGATAACTGATCTCTTCTTTTTGTATATCATATTACCCCTTGTTACGTCTTTCAAATGAAAACTTTATTCTTTGGAAGCTTGGATTTCAAGTCAGTGGCCTCTGTGGGCTTGTTTCATATGAATATGGTTCATCTTCTGAATAATAATAATAATAATAATAATAATAATAATAATAATAATAATAATAATAATAATTCTCTCTCTCTCTCTCTCTCTCTCTCTCTCTCCAACTTTGCATTAGAGGCAAACATGACACACTTCACAGAAGCATGCTCGTCTCGCAAGCATGTCGTTAAGAATAGACGGGAAACAGGGGTTAGGTGGGGCTGGTTGTGAAAATTTATGAACCTTCTCCTGTTGTTTAAACGTTGCACTTGAATTAGTAAGCCTAGAACCAAAGTTTGAGTTCCGCGTAGGAGGTCTTGAGGGAATTCAACGCGGCAAAACCTTTATGAATAAATATCAGGAGCATTAGGAATTTAATACAATATTCTGCACTGAATATAAAAGAGAAGTAAAAAATGAAGAATAGGTAGTGTAGAAAGGACGGTGGGAGTAGAAAGTACATGGTTCATTCATAAAAGATGAAACTAGATATGTACAGTATTCAAATATATATGTAATGTGTGTGTTGATTTTTGTCACTTATTCTGCTATGACTTTTTTATATTAACAGACATTGACCTACAAATATAGTTTATAATCGAATTCCTTCTACCTTGTGAATAACTTACTCCCAAAGGGAGTTATAATTGATATATACTTCGTCTCCTGTCAGAGTTTCGAACCTGGACCCTTGGTTTAGAAGCAGTGTTTGACAGTCGATTTTGACCACTCGGCCATCAAGATATATATATATATATATATATATATTCATTTGTGAGACTTTAAAGAACCTTAATACATTTATTTCCTCGGCTGAAACTGTTACAGGGATGTTAGTATATTGAATATGTACGAGTGGAATAACGCCCCTAGCAAGAATTATATACATTTCTGTAATTAGCCTGCAGATCCTGTGAGGGAGTAGATTAATATGCCAACTAATTTAGTCCACAGGAACTTGCATCTTAGTAGTCTAGTTAACAGATACGTTGAATTGCATCTGGTCTCAATTAACCTTTCCATATAATTATTTCCAGTGCCCTCTGTAGAGGTTCTTATTTATAACTTTTATTGGTTACTGGTTGATTCCAGAATCTGCTGCATATGCAGACGCTTGGTCTTGGAAATCAACTTTTCTCCAATTAATTTTATGACTGGAGTGTCTCTTACAAGTGAAAATCCCGAAACAGTGTGATTTAAGTAGTAAGAAACTGATAGAAAAACTTGCACATATCGTTAACTGTTAATTCTTCTCTCTTTGGAAGGCTAAAGTTGCAATTTATATATATATATTTTTTTAAAATAAAACATCAATTTCCTTAAAGCTCACATAAAGCATCCTACAGGATTAACATCTGCTGAAGTAACTGTTTCATGCTTTCGAAATACATTCAATGGTGGTGAATGCAAATGCACATGTACACATGCCCATACGTGATAAATGAGGTTAATCTGAGGAGAATGTTTTCGGAATAACACCCCATCACCGATTACACATGTCAGTAAAGAACACTTCACTTGTCACTACCTGAGTCCTAAAATAGCTGCAATTTCCATTGAAAATGTAAACATGGACTGTATCCATAATTACTCTTGCCAACCAGCGGCCTCGTTGTTGGGAAATTAAAAATGGATTGACGTTTCCATTTTTTTTTCAGTGCTCAAAAAACGCCGTAAAATATATTTGAAATGTTTTGAATAATTATCCTGTACACGGGATGTTACGAGTGAAAGACTGATGTATATTTTTTTTTCATGCAACAAAAAGGTATTATAAGCGAAGAAGACAAAAAGCAGCGAATTCAGTACAACGTGGAAAGGATTATGAAAATATCTTGAATATCAAAGGGCATGAGAGACTAAACTGAAATAGTATTCTGATGAAAACTTACCTTAGAAACAGAATTTAAATGCGCTCAAAACACAATTTTCTTCTACTGTATGACGCTGAGATTAAATGCAGATCAAGATGTAAAGTAAGTATACTAAACCTCTCTGGAAATTAAGATACAATTGTGACTCATTCTTTTAGAAAGGTATATGCGGTCAGCAGTTTTGTTTTTTTATTTTCTTTTTCATTTTAAAGAACTTTGGTTGACCCCTTTCCCTTTTTAAGTCCGTTTTTATTGCCGATGCTCTACAGAAAGAACAAAAATATCGTGATAAAAACTTCAGTTCATTGGAACAGCAGTCCAAACTTCAATTCATTGGAACAGCAGTCCATGAATAGGGTAGTGCTGTCTATTTATCATTAACCAGTAGGACATCAGGAATGATTAAAAGATATTGCACAAACGATATGAAGAACATGACTAACTGTGCCACTTTTGGGTAATTAATGCAAAAAAGTACGCTGTGAAGTCTGGTGTAATCGTTAAAATTACACTGCGACAAAATGATCATAAACACAGCAATGATTTTGATGCTCTCTCTCTCTCTCTCTCTCTCTCTCTCTCTCTCGTTACGGGGACAAGTGAAAAATAAGGTTATAGTGGAGCTCGAGGTCTATCTCCTAACAATTATGTCTATGGCGCTAAAGTGACGGAAGATTGTATAGAAATAGGTCATAAATCACGCCCTGATGTTCTCTTGTGTCTCTTAAATTAGGCCGGGGACGCTAAAATACATTAGACGACGAATGGGTCTCTCGAATCGCTCGGAAATTAAGGATGGAGAAAGAGAGAGGTGAACGGAGACTGAAAAATGCGAAAGAGAACGGTGACTTATGTTTTTTATTGCAAATAAGTTTACGTATAAAGGAAGATATGTGTATATAAGGTATTGTTCATTGCAGGATCTTCAGATATGTACCAAGTTATTTTGATTTTGTGTATGGTTGTTGGTAGGGAGGCATCTAGATAAAGAGATCAGTAGTCTGGAAAAATATCCATCAAGGTGTAATTCCATTATCAGAGAAGAGTACAAGTACGTTATTTATTTTTGTTAACGAGGTATTGTCTTCACATTTCACACGATTTTATAGATATGGATCTTTGAATTTTCGAAAATATGGTTCCAATATGAAAAAACAAATAGAAGTTGATAAAGAATATATTTTCCAAATTATAGTGCCTATACGAATAAGACAAATAGCAAATGTGATGGAGAGTGAATTGAAGACAGTTGGCGCACGAGCAGACATCCAAATAGACAGCTTTAGAGATATTGGCTCAGAGAGGTACAAAATTCAACCATAAAGAGTGGAGGGAGTTGATATTTACTTGAGCTCAAAGTTTCGTCACCTCGTTCCAATTCTTCTCTCTCTCTCTCTCTCTCTCTCTCTCTCTTAATGCCTTTCATCAGGCTACCACATAGATATAGAGGGAAAGATTGGACAGCCTATGATAGCCAGACAGTTTGTAACGTGCACTGCCTGGCGCCATTGCTATGTCGATTATTATGTAAAAACAGTGACGCAACTCATGCAATATAGTGTGAAACCCTGTACTCATTAAAACGTGTTTTCCCATCTGCTCTTTTAGACTGTGAAATGATGTATGCACCATTTTCTAAATACAATATGTACTGTACGCAGAAAAAAAAAAAAAAATTTGCTGTTATATTTTTTCTACAGCTAAGCCATAAAGTGGTGACATTACAACATTATGATCATGCTGCAATGATATTTGCAGCATTTCCCAAGGACAGTGTGCATTACATATAGAAATAAAAATATTAATTCTGTCTGCTGCAGTTATTATACCCTTGAGCAGTAAAGTTGACCAATTTGCCGGCGTTAGGTGCCTTTCTTTCCACATAAATTTACAGTTTTACTCTCTTAGAGGCAGAACTGATTATTATCGTTCTTTATTCATGGGTCAAACTGACGGGCAGTGACAATAGTATGCTAAAATAATTGTCATCTCCAGCGCTGTCATCCCATGTAAGCTTCATCCATAGGCATAATAATATTATTAATAGCCTAAGTTAAGTAGCCTGATACCTAAAAGCAATATTCAATAGTCCGTACAATCATTTTATAGGATTTTAAAGTTTACTGTACCTGATACTATTAATAGGGATATAATTAATATTGCAGTTTGCAGGGCTGTATAATTCTTGCCGTTGCCAGTACTGATGTATATGCCGGCTTGCCCCTTCTGGTTACTTCTAATTGGATTAAATCTGCTTTGGTAGCCAAATTGTTGCCTCTTAACATATTCTGGACTTCAAAGTCTGTTGCAGAAACCTAAGCTCATACATACCAGGGAGCTTGAAAATGTACTTTGGCAGAAAATGCTTGCTGCTTAAGTGTGATCCATCTTTTGGCTCTTTATCCCTTCTGCAGTTTCTAACCCAAGTAATGTAGCAGTCTTGCTCTTTGTTCTTGTCAGGAAATCTTAAACACAAAATTGACAAAAATCAGTCCTGAATCTCACATGTCACATATTCACAGCAGGCTTCCTACAGTGATCTACAGACATTTTTAAGGTATATTTGAACCTACACGGCTACTTACAAATGTTATAAGAGATGCTATTTATTTAACTACTGAATACATGCAATTACAATCTGTATTAATTCATATTCATACAGTTATGATTTAGGGAAGAGTACACTGTATGTACTATACAGAACCAAATCAAAGCATTTGAACCATGCAGTTGTTACCAGGAGGTACAGTACATATATAAAGCTATGTAACATGTCACAGTTATACTGACCTGTAATTCAACATACTTATTTACATCGTACAGTCTAAGTTAGGCTAGCCTGTAAGAATAACTTAAGACATCCATAGCTAACCAAGACCTGAGCTGTATTTCATAGTCTGTGGAGAAGAACAAATAGAAAAATCAGCATTCCTGAAGGTTACACCAAGCTAGGCTATCTTTGCTAAGCTAAGGTTAGGCTATGGTAGGCTACCCTTGGTTATTTGATGATCAACCCTGGTAGACTATCTAGTTAGTAAAGTTTACTTTTAAAGCTATAATGTAGTATGAATTTGAAGTACCCTTTAGGGTAAAAGTGATAATGGTAAAATTGAAGAATACCACCTTTAACTGTTCTGGCAGATCAAATGGACAGGCATCTTCTGACAGCTGTGCCGTCGCCGCTGCTGCCATTTCTGGGAATCAACACATAGCAATGACCCCCTACTTGCACGATACAGTCACGTGACTGTCCAATCTCTCCCTCTATATCTATGGGTTACCATACATAGTGTGTCGAATCAAAAATTGTTTACGGTAATAAGTTTCTTTTTTTCACCCTTTTCTTGTTTTGACGCTAACCAAGAAGACCTAATCAGTATCCAAGACATAAATGATGTAACAAGGACAAACAAATTCTTATGTTTCAAGTGCTACTGAGCTTGGCTGGTTTCATCTGTGACATTATTGCAAAATCATTTACAGAAACCAAATGGTTTGCTATGGAATACAGCTAACGATCACATACCATTGTCAAGAAGTAAATATTGGATCCCGTGACTAGATAACGAAAAATGATCACCCACTGAAGTTGAGAGGGGTCAAGTGTCATAGTATGTAGTTAAGAGGAATCAGATAAGTGTTATGTTATAAGAAGAGTTGCAGAGAGTAGTCATGTTTGTCGTACTTGGCTTAAAGGAACTAAATATAATCAGATATCAGGAACACGAACCTTATTTCCTATAATTACAGGATACAAAACTTTTTGTTCTGCATGATCACAGTGTACGACGGTTTAGTCGCCTTACGCAAAAAATGCTATTTAAATCTGTTCTCCCTTAGAATACAAGAGCTGTTGCTCGTTTTAATCAAAGGCTGTGATTGTCTATTTTCTTAATGTAACAGAATGGCACGTGATTTTATAACCTGGAAGCGGTATTTGTCATTGTTTAACCACGGAATGAGGTGGTACTTAGTAGCTTTTAACCAAAGTGCTGTAAGTAATAACTCTACGTGACAATTAACAAATTAACAAATGTCATTGCATGTTTTAAGTAGACGATTTTAAATACTTTTAGCATTGTGATATACTGGTTTGTTCCATTTTGCATTTGTTTTAGGCGAGGTGGGCTTGAAGCTTCCCAAGTAACACTTCTGAAATACAATTGCAGTCTGTCTCATTGTTTAATTATTTTTGCAATGGGCAGATTTTTTGCCGTCCTTCAAAGGTATATGTTATCCGACTCGCGTACAGAACAAAAGACGAGAGAGAGAGAGAGAGAGAGAGAGAGAGCGGCATCAAGAATAGGTAGTCTGAAAGATATTGGCTCTCGGAAAAACAAAATTCATTTATAAAGAATGAAGGGATTTGATATCTGCCTGAGCGCAGAAAATTCCTCACCTTGCTTTCAGCGTTGTAAATCGAATCGTCTTCATTTGTTTTTTTAACACACACACACACACACACACACACACACATATATATATAATGTATATGTGTAAATATATACATACGTATACATATATATATATAATGTGTGTATATTTTCTTTCTTTTCTTTCCTTTTTTGATTTGTGGCGCCTGTGCCCCGTCCTGTTAAAAATCAAAGTAAAATCCAAAGACAAAATAGACAAACCTAATATAGTATTCTCTTGCGCTAGGTTTAGCTCTTATCTAAATTTAGTTGTAAAATGTGTTAAAAATCATTCGTAAGCCTGGCTCTTAAAAGATTACAGATTCGGAAAAAAAGTGTGAAGTAAAGAGAATCGGACGTTGCAAGTACATGTCTCATACGAATAAATAAACATTGTCGTATATCATCATCATCATCATTATTTCAGCTTTCAAAAGTCCTTTGTTGGATGTAGACCTTCCCCAGGTTCCTCCACAGATCTCTATCCTCCGCTGCTCTGTGTCACTGTTGTTTATGTTGGTCTAAGTCATCTCGCCAGCGGGTTTTTTTGTCTTCCTCTGTTTCTTGTGCATCCTCGGGGTGTCCAGAAGGTTGTTCGTGATGTCCGTCTGTTGTCTGTCATCCTGGCAATGTCCCCCGCCCAGTTCCACTTGAGCTTACTGATGGTTTCAAGGATATCCTTTACTTTAGTTTTTTGACGTATCCATTTAGCTGTTTTAATATCCTTCCAAGTTAGATCTAGCACAATTCTCTCATGTGCCCTCTGCATTGTTCGTAATTTAAGGGAAAGCTTTTTTGTTGGATTCCAAGTTTCGGCCCCATAGGTGACAGTGGGGAGGATACACTGATCATAGACTTTCCTTTTTAAGAGGACAGGAATCTTCTTATTTTTTAACATTGTACTGCCAACCGAGGGTTATTCTTCTTTTTATTTCGCTCTCTTTGGAGGCGTCATGTAGAGAGATTCGTTGTCCAAGGTAGATGTAGTGGTCCACTTTCTCAATCTGTTGATTTTCAATTTCAAGTATGTCATCTGCATTTTCAGTGTATTTATTGCTCATGACTTTGGTCTTACGGAAGTTCATGTGGAGGCCTACTGATTTGCTTGCTTCATTTAGCTCGGTGAGCATTTGTTGAAGCTCTTCTTTGGTGGGGGCAACGATAATGTCATTAGCAAATCTGAGGTGACTTAGGTATTCTCCATCTATTCTTATTCCTTTTTTTTTTTTGCCAGTTTAATTGTCGGAAAGCTCTCTCCAGGCAGGCAGTAAACAGTTTGGGTGAGCTAGTGTCACCTTGTCTGACTCCTCTCTTGAGTTGGAATGGTTCTGAGTCCTTGTGGAGGCGAATAAATGATGTTGCATGGTCACAGATATGACGGAGGACATTGATGTAAACTGGGTCAACTCCCTGTTCTTCCAGCGCTGACATGACCACCTCAGCTACGACCGAGTCAAATGCTTTGGTGTAATTTTACAAGTGCTACTGCTAGTGGGATTTTATATTCGTTTGTTTTCTCAATGATCTGGTTTACTGTTTGTAGATGGTCAATTGTGGAGTAGCCTCTTCTAAAGCCTGCTTGTTCCCTTGGCTGATTTTCATCAAGCTTACCTGCAGTTCCATTAGTACGTCGTATACTGTATATATGAGGCACACTGTAAATAAGGTTCATTTGTAGCATTAGCACTGGTACTGGTAGTAGTTTGGACATACACATCGTTGGGAATATTTGGTTAATATAGTAAAAGCTACAGAATATATCTCGTCAGAAATTACCTTCATCTCTCTCTCTCTCTCTCTCTCTCTCTCTCTCTCATCAGAAGATTTGGTTATTCATATTATTTCGTCTTGAAGTTTGATAACAGACTATTTCTCTCGTCCTTTGCCTTTATTCATACTTTATGGATTAAAATTGATCTGTAACATGAATATTTAAAATTTCATGAAAAGTTGGAACTACGCAATATTTGGTTCAGCCTATTTGCTTATGCATTCAGATTGGTAATACATTGTATTACTCCTGTCATTCTTTTGCGCGTGCATTATGCATTAAGTAAAATTTCCGCCTTGAAGCACAGGGTTTCAAAAACAAAATGAAAAGCTGCATAGCTGAATCATTTTGAGTGAAGGTAGTTTGCTGGTTTAATTAAGCTTGCCTTATGCTAGCACGGACACTTGCCCGAAGGAGGTCTGTAAGTGTGGCAATGAGTGAACTTGAGCAAGAGGCATGTTGAGAGTCCCTGGACTCACTCTCCCAAACAGACACATTGTTTTGAAAGTACTATGGTGATGTGAATTAGTAGATAGAATGCAGAGTCAACTAATGCGTCTTGGTCTGTCTATTATAAAACACTCATGGCCTTAGAACCACGCTGATTGCAAATGCCATCACCCTAACCTCTAACGATAACCCGTTATTAGGGGCGCGGATCTTTAGGAAATGACCGCCCCTCATTAGGAGCATCGTGGAAGATTGCTCCCAAACTCCCAGGTGCGTCTTCCATTAAGTGATATTACAATTACTCTGTCTGAGCGAAGCTTTTGGTTTATTGTCGCCTCTCTGGAACTAACGACCGGCCTAAAAGCACTCTTAATGACTTCTTATAGTCCTGCAATGCAGTGTCGTTTAGTAGCAATGCGTTGGCTGGTGTGCCTTTGGGATCCTACGCTTGTATCCTGCGCGTGATTATAGGAATTGCCGTCTGAACTGCAGCCCGCATCCCCCCGGCTTTACTCTCAGCCGCTCCGGCTTACGAAAATGAATGGCAATTAACCGTTTCTTATTCCACTCGCTCACGCGACTGAATGGAGGAACTTCGAGAGCGATTATACGGTAAGGTTTATTTAAACTGATGTTACTGCCTCCTGAAGGCATCTTTTGGTAATTGAAAGCTAATCTCATGATTCGACATTAATTAGCCATAGGTTCAAGAGGGAGGAAAACAGAGTTTCTCCGAAGATGTTTAAGGGTTCTTCAGTCAGTTTTCATCGCGCAGCCGTTGTGTTCTTGCCTAGAAGCAACTGTGCTTCAACTTATGTAGAGTTCTGTGATGACAAACTTCGTCGCTCATCACATGTTGATAATGGTATGTGTTTTTAATGCTTATTAATTTTGTGGGAAGCAAACTTGTCACCTTGTGGATCTGTAAGTATGTTAACGTATCACAAAATAGTAGTTCACTGCGAGTTATTGCTATGCAACAATAAGGTCTACATGGGTTGATTATATTTGTAACCATTTGCTCATCTTTTGAATGCACAGTTAGTTCTATGCAAATTATTTGCAGCCTTTCCCAAAGGAATTGGAGCTTTTGCATACAGTATTACTCGCAGTCCAGCTCTTCGTACGTTTGCCTCACCAGCGAAGGGACCTGGGTTCATTTTCGCAGCGAGGCGAAATGCTTTAGGTACATTTGGTTTAATCCCATTGCGCCTATGTTGACCTAAGCTGCGAATTAGGTACCTTGAAATTAGCTTATTGTGGTGGGTCACAACCAGGGAATAGAGGACATTGGATTTATCTTTTGTCCAAAGTATCTCACTGAGAATAGGAAGGCTAATACCTCCAGGAGCCGTCCCCTCTAAGGGATAAATATAGTATGGTTGTAAATATATATATATATATATATATATATATATATATTTATATGTATATATATGCATACAGCGTGTATTTATCAAACAAGCGTATAAATACATACGTACATAGTACTCTGGTAGTTTTATGGAAATTTTTTGGCATAATAACATGCACATCTGGATAAGGATATAATTGTACTCATTATGCTTTCCAACTTCTTAAATTCGTTTTTCAAATAAAGTTTGTGGAGACAATACGTTTCTTTCTCTTCTTTTTTAAATTTTCCTCAAATGCATTTTATAAAAGCAGATGCTGAACTTGAGAAGTAGATATGTCATTCATGTGATAAACAAATTTCTTTGATAGTAGAGCATACCTAATAAAAAAGATCGATCATTTTTGTTGAGGGGTTTCGGGGGGACTCCATTTTCAATTATTTCTTTACTGTATTCTTGTTAATTTTACGGATTCAAAATAATTTTAAACACCTTAACCACTAAGGCGTTCCTTTGTACAGTTTGGAAAATCTGATTTAGTTGATATTTACAGTGAACTAAAACTATAGGAATTTTCATAGTAATCATTCTCTCTCTCTCTCTCTCTCTCTCTCTCTCGCTATCGTGTTGATTTTGGAAAGTTTGAAGTCATTCGGGACTGGTATAAGATCGGTTATTGATCTGTCAAACATCTTCTTGGGCGCTTCACTCGGCTCTTAAAGTTACCCTTCGAGACCTTTTGAAAGCGTAACTCATTTCATTTCCTTTCGCTGTGTCAAATCGTTGTTCGTCACTACTCCATTGTAGTACTCCTTTTTAGGAGAGAAAAAAAAAAAAACTTCAGTCAATCAGTCAAACCACTGTTTTGGCTCGAAGCGGTTTATTTTCGTTCCCATCGGCCCAGACAATGTCCCCCCATTTCTGGTTAATTGGGGCGGGACTCCGTGAGCGTGAATTTGAATAGGATGAGAGGAATGGAAATGAAAGGTAAGGAGATGCCGAGGGATTTCCAGCATCGACTCTGTTTCCGGCTGAACTTAAGGGCGTTTTCACTGTCTGTCTTTTTTAAAGGTTAGGGTGATGTGTCATATTCGAGGTTAAAATTATTTTTGATGAGAGAGAGAGAGAGATAAGCCTTTAGGTGTTTCAATTACATAAGGAATTTCTATCCTACGATAGCACATCGTGATTTTAATTGTGATTGTATTTGCAATAGTACTGATAATAATATTGATAGAGAAAATGAAGATGACACTAAGATTATTAATATAGAAATTGTAACTGTGTATAACTTGTCTTTGGTTTGACGTGACTATTTATGTAGTAAGTAATTATGAAAATAGTAAATTGTACAAAGATTAGGAGCCATTACTGTTGTATTTATGAAAAAAGTTTTCATTTTTTTATTTGAAGCTTTGAATAGGATTTTTACTCATCTTAGACTTTTATTTTTCTTTTTTCAATAACTAATAGATCTGATAGAATATAAAAAGCTCAATGGGATTGGAAATGGTCATAATATGATTAAACATAAATTTTATAGTTTTTCTAAAAACAATCCGCAATCTTTTGCTAAAATATAAAAATTTAAAAAAATCCAGAAAGACTGAAAATGGTCATATGAATCAGCTTAAATATATTCTCTCAAGCATATGCACTAATCCGTCATGTGATATTTGGCTTTTAAGGGCGAAAATCCTTTACAGTTTTCAGCATGCATTTTTTTTTTTTTTTTTTTTATAGATTTCTGGGAGCAATATCAGGCCATTTATCTCTTACCTGGACGGACATGTAGGCAACTGGAATGTCTATTTTCCTATGGATTAAATTCGCTTAAAAGTCATTAATCTTCTTCTATCGGTAAGGTCCAAATCTTTTATTTTTTCTTCCAACAGAAACTTTTTATTGGGTTTATGTTCAGAAATGTTGCTTTAGACGTTGTGACGGAGTATATCTTTAGCGAATACACTACTAAAAGTTTGTTTTTTTCCTCCATTTTGAAATCCTAATATCGCTTTTTTTAAACAAAGCATATAGGTTGACTAGTTAGCCCTTATGAATCTCAAAGGTTTTGGATCTATTGCAGGAAGAGTGAATTTTTTCATCTCGTATGGT
>JANJGK010007256.1:0-12500 GCA_039081455.1 Macrobrachium rosenbergii
GTTTACGCCTATATACATATTTTTATTTTTGAGTTCATTTATTCGACACTGTGGACACAATAGAGCTATGATGGGGAACTTAGTTCTAGAGCCCAGCTGGTAACAGTTACCCATATATATATATATATATATATATATATATATATATATATATATATATATATATATATATATATATATATATATATATATATATATATATATATATATATATATATAAAACTGAGGGGCATGATGCTCCTTATGGAGTTTCTGCACCCGAGAGGAACACTGCTTCTAGTGGGTGTGCTGCTCCCTGATAGATTGTTGCTCCTAACAGGGAGCTGCTCCATTTGGCTTGCAGAAGGTAAATGTTGATGAAAGTGTTGACAGGTGACAGACACTGCTTCTTCAAACTGCGGCTTCCTGATGTTGGTTTCTGTGAAGTTTTGAAAAGGTGGTTTCATGTTACATATTACACTGAAGCGTTGGGATATCGACCTCTGGTTTCTAAGGAATTGTAGACAGCGTCACATGGTAGAGGAGGTTCTTCTAAAGTAAGTGTTTGAGCCACCTCAGCGGCCCTCCTGGTAAGACAATTTAAACACATTTGTGGTGGAATCTCTGGGGGTCATGGGTGCTGTATTATTCCTCCTTACCAAGGATCTTGTGAGGTTAGGCATGCAGAAAATTCTTAATTCAATGCTGGTATCCTGGTTAGTAGGGTTGACTCCTCTCCTTCTGATTCTCCTTGGTGCAACACATTCTTCACTGTACTTGTCGTGGACTGATTGCTGGGTTGGTGATGTATGCCGGTCCAAATTGTTCTTAATCATGTCTTCGGTAAGGTGATCGGCACACCCAGTGCTAACCAGGAGATGGCATATCCAATCAACATCTCGTGGGTCTAAAATCCAACTACATCTGGGTGTCAGGGCCCTATTCATGGAGGAAGACTGAAAGATCTCTTGTATGAAACAAGGCACTCACCCCTGGCATTGAGGCAAAAACCCACTTTCATGATCTGTATAAACACCTTGGTTCTAAATTTTTGTTCCTTCTTGGAGACATCCGTGTCTTAGAAAGGAAGATGCCCCTTCCCACTATGTTCACAAGTGAAGGCTATGCAGGAGGAAATCATGTGGAAGACATCCTCAACAGAAGCAGTTATGAGAAAGTTATCATCAATGTACATAGTAGATATTCCACGCAGGAAGTGTTGTATAAGGTCATTTCTTCCACATAAGCCATGTACCATGTTGGGGAAGAAGGGGGCCACCATTGCTGAACTGTCCACTTGTCTGAAGAGTTCCCCTCCATGTGAGAGAGATGGAGTTGCAATACATTTTTTCCAAGATGCCTAGTTCTGACAGGTCACTTCTTTACACATGGTCCATTACGGAGTTGATGATCTCCTCCATCTAGGAGCTGATTGAAGCAGGCCAAAACACTTGTTAGCTTATGCAATTAATCGACCTGTGGGCATACAGAAAGTGAGTGAGGCGTTCAAGTTGTTACGTAGGTGCAGTGACGTGAGAGGCAATGGGCTACAAAGGGTTGCCTGGCTTGTGCATCTTCACAGTACCATAAGAGTACTTACACCTTTAGTCTGCAATGACTTAGCTTAAAAGCTTTGTCAAACACTTGACCCTCTAGATGAGATGGTTTATCTTCTTTCCATCCTTTTCCAGATAGTAAGTCATATGTATACCGCAATGAGTACGATAAACCCGTAGAGTTTATTTAGTTACTAAGTCAACGGGCAGAACCAGCCCCATTTCAGGGAATGCCTTCCCACCCCCAACCCCCTGTGGTGCCCTTTGGTGCTAGTGATGTTGTACCCCACAGTATTCTTTTCCAGACAGTATAATCATGAAGCTACAAATGTCGCTTAATATCAAATTCACGCTACCTCGGGAGTACCCCGATAGGGAATTATCACTGAAGGGGAATTTATAAGTGATTAATGGATTGGTACTGCCGGATTGCGACCCGGCAGTACCAATCCATTTCTTCTTCTTCGTTTAACGTGCTTTTTCCCATTTTTCATATGGGGTAAGCACGATGCCTTCTTTTGAAGGGCTTTGATTTGGCGTTGGGGTAGGCAGTAGCCTCAATCGGCTGCCCTGCCTGACATTGCTTAGACCCCGGTAGCACATGTGTATGTGTATCGTGCCAATCCCCAGCTCCCTTTCTCCCAGCAGCGAAGAGATGTGAGTGGTTAGGCCGACAGTTCGAGACGTGTAAGGCGTCTGTTATGTTTTTTTAGATGTTGGAGTGGCTTTGTTTGTGTGTGTATTTGTCTGTAACACCCATTTGCTTTCAGCAAACCTATCCGTTGATTACATACATGATCCCAGGGTATCTACACGGATAGCAAAGTGTCCGCCGTCTGACCGGCCGGCTGCGGATTTGAACCCGCGGCACAAACTTCTTACGAAGTCCGAGTCGGCTGCTCTACCGACCAAGCCATCGAGGCTCGGCAGTACCAATCCATTTATCACTTATAAATTCCCCTTCGGTGATAATTCCTTATCGGGATACGATCCGGCAGTACCAATCCATTTATCACTTACAAATTCATCTTCGGTGATAATTCCCTATCGGGATACTCCCGAGGTAGCATGAATTTGATATTAAGCAACATTTGTAGTTTCATGATTGTATATAAATCACGGTGTGATAAAAAATTTCATATATATATATATATATATATATATATATATATATATATATATATATATATATATATATATATATATATATATATATATATATATATATATATATATATATATATACATATATACAATTATATATATATATATATATATATATATATATATATATAATGTGTGCTTTATCTTAGTAGGCAAGCATTGGGGTTGTATTTGTAAGGCCTGTGGCTGTGGTTCGATCCCAGCCTGCTACCGAATAAATGACCTGGTTATAATCAAGAGGAGGGCGTGGGCTGGTGATCTCATCCCTTCAGATTTATTGAGAACCGGAAGTCTTTACCCTTCAGAAGCTACCTTGTGCTAGGGGAAAAAGGAATACACGCACACACACATATATTATATATATATATATATATATATATATATATATATATATATATATATATATATATATATATATATATATATATATATATATATATATATGTGTCCTAAGTAGCGGCGCAAAAGGCGAAATACCATTTCATCTGTATAAACAAATAATTCAGCTGTGAAATAAAACCTGTTAATCTAACAGCTGATATGACGAATTAGGATAATATTTGGACAGCGCTACCACTCCGCCATACGTTATTTGTTAAGTGTAATCACGCGGGAAATTCATTTGAATATTCGAAGCCTGATGAGTGAAACCCAATCAAACTGGTTACCGATGAAAATGATTAATCTCGCACGTTATTTCGCGTCCGAAATCAAAATAATGGTTTCGGATACGATATATTGTTGGAAAAAGGCTTTCATTACATAACAGAAGTTACTTGTGTTTGGACGGTACTAAATACACCGTAATATACATTAAGACTTGTAGAAATCCAAATCTATCTATCTGTCTGTATATCTGCCTTTCTATCTAATGAGGAAATTTTGGTTTTGTTTTAAGCTCAGATTATAATGACCAAGCAGACGTTAAAGAGCCGTATATCTATTATTTCAATACCAACAGTTTATTTTAAATACATCTTACGATCATTGCACATCCTCACATCCCAACTAAAATACTTCCCCAGTAAGCAATAGGTTTTACTGTTCTCTTCTCCGAAGCTATTACGATGTATACACGAGAAAATAATTATGAAATTATTTATATTTGTGAACGTATCTATTATTTATTATTATATCCATTATTTCATTACCAACAGTTTATTTTGAAATACATCTTACGATCATTTCACATCCTCACATCTCACTAAAAATACTTCCCCCAGAAAGCAATACGCTTTACTTTTCTTTGTTTATAGGAATCGGGATGTATACAAGAGAAAATATTTAATAAAATTATGTATATTTGTAACAATGTGTATGGCCTGACATCGCCTACAGTGCAAACATGATCTTTTAATTGGTCAACAATTACTTAGCTCCTCACCTCAAGAGTGTTGTCATAAATCACATCGCTTAGTGGAAGTTTCCTTCTCTCCTGATGGAAAACTTCACTTATGAAAGATAAATCTGGTGCCTATGATATGTAATAAATTTTAATAACAGATTTATTACGTTTAATTCTCAAGAAGAATGACAGGGTGTTAATTTATTTCATTGCGGATTAAACAGCTCATTTCATTGTCGTGAAGGGCATCTCCCTGATGCCTATCTTTCTCTTGCAAGCAATTAGTTGACACCGAATTATTCATGTAGGTGGAAAGACGGAGTTTAAATGAGTCAAGATATACAATAACTGCTTTATATAATTTTACAGTGTTGAATGTTATCAGAACTCTAGTGGAATTACGTTTTGTGAAATGAACAACGCCATGTGTTTCATATGATGTACGCATAATGTAACACTTGAAAAATACAGAATTTCTGTCCCACAATTTCAACAAAATAGTTATAATTTTTGATGAATAAAAGTCTTTTGTCTAAAGAAATACCTGAATACTAAAGTCTGTATAAATATTTCAAGATTCAAAACCTTATAATTCTATTTTAATGTTACATGTGTTGCATTTACAATTATAATTCTATTTTAATGTTACATGTGTTGCATTTACAATTAAATTTAAGTAAAAGTGTATAAAAGAGATTCCTTGTAATTGCCGGGCCCAAAACTGTTTTCTTACAATGCCTACTAGCTGTATTAATTTATTGAGAATATTTAACATGTTTATAGATGTTTTACATTTTTTCTCAAGCTCATACTAATTTCACAAGAACATACCACATAATATCTACCTTATATTTATGTTATCTACATATTGTTGACAATATGCGTCATAATATAAATGATCGTTTTACAAAAATCCAAGTTTCCAAATAATTCAATTCACGTTTCTTCGAAAGAGAAACATATAAAAAACTAATTAACATCGAAGTACGAGATATCTGAATCGACAAAGAAAAATATAAAATGACAGTGTTATTTAGTCTGAAATCCAGAGCGATTAGCACCCTGAAAATGCTCCTCCTTAATACATATTTAAAAATTTTAACCATTAAGATATTATGGCACCAAATACCTACTAATGATAAGAAAGATAACACTATCCTATACCGTTATACAAAAGGGGTCAATTAAGGAGTCTGATAATTGTTTGAGATGTGGATGAGAGGCTGGAACATGTGGTCATTAAGGCTTCCTTCCAGAACTGAGGAACGGCTTTCTTACTCATAATTTCTTAACATTTGCAGGTTATGAATAAAACATTATGTGCAAAAGACCCCAATAAAGGATATTTGAGCCAAATCGAAGTTCATTCAGAAATTTCAGAACTGAATTATTATATTTTCATTTCTCTTACTTGTATAATAATAATAATAATAATAATAATAATAATAATAATAATAATAATAAAGGACATTTGAGCCAAATCAAAGTTCATTCAGAGATTCCAGAATTGAATTATTATATATACATTTCTCTTTCTTGCATAATAATAATAATAATAATAATAATAATAATAATAATAATAATAATAATAATAATAATAATAAAGAATATTTGAGCCAAATCAATCTTGTATAATAATAATAATAATAATAATAATAATAATAATAATAATAATAATAATAATAATAAAGGACATTTCAGCCAAATCAAAGTTCATTCGGAGATTTCAGAATTGAATCAATACATATACATTTCTCTTGCTTGTATAATAATAATAATAATAATAATAATAATAATAATAATAATAATAATAATAATAATAGGTTCTATTGAATATTATTGCTGCTTCAGCTGCATTTATTTTGTAGAAGACTTTTTCTATTTTCCTTATTGCGGACTTCTCTTCAGTGGAGGTGCGTGCTAACAGCTCGCCTATATTTGTCATTTCATGGGGGAAAAGTCAAAATCTGGATTCTGCTTCTTTATATATTCTATACAGTTAGTTATATACAATTGTTGCCGCGACGCGTTTCGACAGACTCTTCTGTCATTCTCCAGCGGGAGCTAGTAGAGGACTGGCAGATTGCATAGGTCCTTCTGAATTTATACACGGGCTTCAGCGGGGGGTCATGGATGGCGAATTCTGATTGGTTGCAGTCAGCGAACTTCAAGCCAAATTTCTGCGGCGAAGCTCGATCCTGACAGATCTTCGCAACCTGGGAATGTCATTCATTCCAGCGTTCCCATTGGCCTGCCGTTGCGTGATGTCATGCCGGCTGACATCATCGGTAGTTTGGCTGCTATTGGGCTGCGGATGAATGACGTCATTATCTACTCTTTCTGTCGTAGTCGGGGGATTGTCTCGAAGGGCGCCTCGCTCATCAGGGGCATCTCCATTTTCAGGGTTGTCGTTTTCAGGTATTCGTTGGATTTGGTGGGTGTTCTGCATTATTCTTCTTAAATTCGTGGGTAGGAGCGATGCCTCCTGCGTCGTATTCATTGTTGGTTTTCTCTCGGCAATGAGGAGCGCCTCTAGCAGGCGCAGACGTCGAGGGTCGGCGGCTCTCCCGATTATACTTATATTTTGTATAATACTGTCGCGGGAGATGGAAATATTGTGAGTAGCACGGGCGTGGTTCATGATGGCACCCTCCTGGGCGTGGCAGGAGATCCTTTTTGACAGACGCATCGTGGTCATTCCAATATAAGCGCCAGGCATCCTCGGACAGGACATACAAATTGGTAGACCACGTTCTTCTGCTTGAGGGGTTCTCTTGCTGGCGGAGAGGGGTTATTCTTCATCACCAGATCACGGGTGCGGCGGTTCTTATAATAAATTACAAGATTTATTCTCTTACTGTCTTCGGTCGGGGTGACGTTTTCCATGACGATTTTCTTCATGGAGTTCTTAACATTTGCATGTTTATAGATGTTTTACATTTTTTCTCAAGCTCATACTAATTTCACAAGAACAGGCTCTTCTGTCATTCTCCAGCGGGAGCTAGTAGAGGACTGGCAGATTGCATAGGTCCTTCTGAATTTATACACGGGCTTCAGCGGGGGGTCATGGATGACGAGAACTCCATGAAGAAAATCGTCATGGAAAACGTCACCCCGACCGAAGACAGTAAGAGAATAAATCTTGTAATTTATTATAAGAACCGCCGCACCCGTGATCTGGTGATGAAGAATAACCCCTCTCCGCCAGCAAGAGAACCCCTCAAGCAGAAGAACGTGGTCTACCAATTTGTATGTCCTGTCCGAGGATGCCCCGGCGCTTATATTGGAATGACCATGATGCGTCTGTCAAAAAGGATCTCCTGCCACGCCCAGGAGGGTGCCATCATGAACCACGCCCGTGCTACTCACAATATTTCCATCTCCCGCGACAGTATTATACAAAATATAAGTATAATCGGGAGAGCCGCCGACCCTCGACGTCTGCGCCTGCTAGAGGCGCTCCTCATTGCCGAGAGAAAACCAACAATGAATACGACGCAGGAGGCATCGCTCCTACCCACGAATTTAAGAAGAATAATGCAGAACACCCACCAAATCCAACGAATACCTGAAAACGACAACCCTGAAAATGGAGATGCCCCTGATGAGCGAGGCGCCCTTCGAGACAATCCCCCGACTACGACAGAAAGAGTAGATAATGACGTCATTCATCCGCAGCCCAATAGCAGCCAAACTACCGATGATGTCAGCCGGCATGACATCACGCAACGGCAGGCCAATGGGAACGCTGGAATGAATGACATTCCCAGGTTGCGAAGATCTGTCAGGATCGAGCTTCGCCGCAGAAATTTGGCTTGAAGTTCGCTGACTGCAACCAATCAGAATTCGCCATCCATGACCCCCCGCTGAAGCCCGTGTATAAATTCAGAAGGACCTATGCAATCTGCCAGTCCTCTACTAGCTCCCGCTGGAGAATGACAGAAGAGTCTGTCGAAACGCGTCGCGACAACATTTGTATATAACTAACTGTATAGAATATATAAAGAAGCAGAATCCAGATTTTGACTTTTCCCCCATGAAATGACAAATATAGGCGAGCTGTTAGCACGCACCTCCACTGAAGAGAAGTCCGCAATAAGGAAAATAGAAAAAGTCTTCTACAAAATAAATGCAGCTGAAGCAGCAATAATATTCAATAGAACCTGTTTAAAAGAGGGTCTGCTGCCAAATTATAATAATAATAAACGACATTCAGCCAAATGAAAGTTCATTCAGAGATTTCAGAATTGAATCATTAAATATACATTTCTCTTACTTCTGTAATAATAATAATGATAATAATAATAATAATAAAGGACATTTCAGCCAAATCAAAGTTCAGAGATTTCGGAATTGAATCATTAAATATACATTTCTCTTGCTTGTATAATAATAATAATAATAATAATAGACATTTGAGCCAAACCAAAGTTCATTCAGAAATTTCAGAATTGAATCATTAAATATACATTTCTCTTACTTGTATAATAATAATAATAACAATAATAATAATAATAATAATAACGGACATCTTAGCCAAAACAAAGTTAATTCAGAGATTTCAGATTTGAATCATTAAATGTACAATTCTCTTACTTGTATAATATATAATAATAATAATACAAGATCTTTGGAAGTTTTACTATCAAGGAGTAAGATTTCGGATTTTATTGCTAACAAGCATAAGGAGTCCTAACGTTTTTTATCTTCCGGTAGAGAAATTCGTAACAATATTCATTAAATATCTTTTCTAAGTATAACTAACCTTAGAAACAACAAAGTATCGCAAATTTAATTTGGTTTCAAAGACAAGTGTGAACCAAAGTCAATGACAGATATAACTTTATAAAGTTGATAACTTTATTCATTTTGGAGACATTACGAGTATCACATTGCTTCTGAGCCATGCTTGGCTTGTAATATGTCAGTGTTTACTTAAAAATCAGAAGACAACAAACATTGGTTCCTTTTGCCTTCACAAGGGAGACGATTTAAATTGTTTATATCATCAGCGAACATCATAATGTTATTGTTTTGCATCTTACCTTGAAGGCTCGTGAGATCTACCTGGATATGTACACTACTCAACAAGGCACCATTAAATGTTATTTGTCAATGCCCCGAATATGGCGACACTCACACATGGATTACAAGGTCTTGCCTGCAGAGCTAACAAAATGCAACTGAAATTGGTTGAGCCTTTATATTTCGAGAGAAAATCCATCTCTATACAGTGTGGAAAAGACAGTTGAGATGCTGTACAGTTAAAAGCTTTTTAAACCGTCATGAGCTCTGTCTCATTTTTTTTACTTTTTATCTCCACTTTGTTGCTCTTAATTTCAAGCCTTTTCATTTCTTCTTGGACTTATTTATTTTGTTGCTAGACTTTCAGAACACACTATGTTGACATTTTCCTTTTTACAATACTTTGTTAAATGGGGATTTTACAGACATCAAAAATATTTCTCAATCTTATTTCCTGGTGGAGATTTACAGTTTCCAAAACCACTAGCAGGAGATATATACATATACATATATATATATATATATATATATATATATATATATATATATATACATATATATATATATATACATATATATATATATATATATATATATATATATATATATATATATATATATATATAATACAACTACACTCATCATATATCTATTTATATATATATATATATATATATATATATATATATATATATATATATATATATATATACACACACTGATATGTTTTAAGTCTGAATGCAACGAAGACTTACATTGAAAGTTGACTATATCTGACTCTTAGGCCGAGTTCAGTAAAACATATGCAAAGGTGTCGGCTGAAGGCCTACTTCAAAGGGGGGGAATTTCAGGTAAACACTTAGGGTTTCACTTACAAGAATATATTTACATTAAATACATATCAGAAGAAGAATGAAGCGTAAATTAGGACAGGTAAACAGAATCCTGACGTTCCAAAGGAATAACAAACAACTGGGATGTTTTCTGCTGACGAAACTCAACAGGCCCGCTTCAAAAGGGCACTGCAGAGGGTAGGAAGCAGGGGTTATACCACTGTGCATACAAGATAATGCTCAGATCCACAGCAGGTAATTCCTATCTATAATCGGGAATACACGTGGTTACGTAAGTGTATCGGGAGCGTTAATCAAGGAATCGAGGACGTGCACAGGTGCCTAAGCAGGGCCTCGATTTCGATGAACCTGATTCCAAGTAATAAAACGAATAATTTCCTTCACAGTAGGTGTCTTTACGTTAAGACAAATTTAAAGTAATACAGGCCTCACTGCAGAAACATCGCTTTAGAAAGGAAACGGCAAAATAGTAAAAGGCTAACAGAAATGTGACTGACTCAAGAACCTTGACATCGGTACATTACCTTCGTTGGGAGACGGATTCCTCGTCCTCGGGGCCCAGCGGTGGAGGATAACGTTAAGGGACTTCACTACAAAAGAAAACCATAGGCTCAGGGACAGCCACACGGGATTGCAAAGGGCAGCTCAAGGAGCAGAGTGGAGGACCAAGTGTCCTGAGATAGTTCCAACTTCTTCTGAGGTAAGAGTATTCAGGGGCCAAGCGAGTTGGCATTTCTCCTTTTATGCCCTCGTAAGGATTACGTCGTTTTCATTCCAGGCAGCGTTACTGTCGTTCACCTGCAGTCCCGTTTTCTATACGGTCCGCATGCAGGGCACGCGGGTCATCTGCCAGATGTACAATATGGCGCCAGTCACATGGGCCAGTCGCTTTCCCCTTTTGGGTGTGTCTTCTTCAGGCGGGATAGGAGTCTTCCGGGTGAACAGCACCTACAATAAAGGTCTTTGGCAGTCACTAGAGCACAGAAAGGATTAAATGGTTTCCCAAACGGGGGTAGTGGTAGGAGGAGATGAAATAGGGGGCGAATTTCCACCCGCAATTATCTTTAAGATAAAAGAAATAAAATGAACATTATTTTAAGAAAAGTAAAATCAATCTTATATTGGGGTTTATGTTAATATTGGAGGATGAGATAGCGTGTGCGAGGTTTACCTCTTGACAATATATATATATATATATATATATATATATATATATATATATATATATATATATATATATATTAACACACGCACACACACACACACACACACATATATATATATATATATATATATATATATATATATATATATATATATATATATATATATGTGTGTGTGTGTGTGTGTGTGTGTGTGTCTGTGTGTACATGTGTGTGTGCATGTGAGTTAATGAAAACCACTTTATGCATGAATAATTTGAGAGAGAGAGAGAGAGAGAGAGAGAGAGAGAGAGAGAGAGAGAGAGAGAGAATATTTCTAAACACCAACAGCGATATTTCTAAACACCAACAGCGAGCATCATATCCTCTTAATTAGGTTAAACGTTGAGTGCGAGAGTATATCCTTTGGCTGGAATCACGAACGCAGACCCCTTGGAGCACGCTACACCGTGATTTTAAACTGATAATGAACGTATTTAAAAACGACGTAGTAATTATCTTACTCCTCCTCTGCTAGAAGCACCCACTTCAACTCAGATTCTAACTAGAGCGACGTAGAAAAAAAAATGGTAAATATAAAACTTTGTATATGGCGGCTGTGACTATTTTGGGGTGAATCATAGCTTTTAGCTTTCAGTTTTCTTTCGTATTTTTTTTTTTTGTCTTTACAGGATTTCCCATCTAAGCATTATTATCATATTCTTCAGTTTAGATTTTTACAGTCTGACACTTGAATTACAATATTCTTGATCTTTTTAATGCATTTGCAATCATAATCTACGAATGAGCTATATATCTGTAATCATAATAGTAGCATTTTAACAACTCCCTACTGGGCGATACATTTTCAACTAATATTTCTGTCATTTACCTATATATCCTAGTGAGATGAAGAAATGGACAAAATTTTTAAAGACGCTCTCCTACACCCCGTATACAATGAGAAACGAGTGTTCGTTCGTTTGTTTTTACTGAGTTGACTTAAATGTTCAAATAGGTTATTGTAACCTACGGTGGGTTATAATTAAGAGCTTCAATCTCGATTAGTTTCAATGCTGTCCCATGCACATATTTCTGACTCATTATTTTGAAAGTTCTTTGAGCGTTCAATGAAAAAAAAGGAAAAACTACCTATCTGATTGCTGTCTAACTAGATTGAAAGAGCGACTTAAAATCTTACTATCTGTTTTCAGCGCCATTACGTCTCATTAAAGGAGGAAACAGGCAGATCAGAAGTTTTATCCCCCCATAAAATCTTTCTTGAGTGCTTCATACATGATGCAATTACTCCACTTAATTACCATTCAAGCACAATGTAAAATTCACAATGCTATGAATGTCTTCGGTAAACGAGCGTTGTATTCCTGGAAAAGTTCATACCTGGGAAAACCAATAAAAATAAGTTGGAATTCCG
>JANJGK010007256.1:17500-32326 GCA_039081455.1 Macrobrachium rosenbergii
TCTAGCTGCGAGTTTCTAACGATGCATTTAGTTTAATCGGGATTTTTAAAATCGTTGATTTGCTGTAGCATGTAGGGACCACTTACTGCATACGTTGCTAATTTCCAGGCGCTGCTCAGTTATCACCAATATTTCCCCGAGGAATTGGTCAACGAGGATGGGCACGTAATCTGCATGACATCTTTGCACAGATGCGACAAATCTGATATTAATTTCATGAGGAAAACCCTCGAAAGCAAAAAACTAAATGTTAACGAACCTGGTACACACAAAGAAATACTGTCATATTCAATCATGCATGTGATACCAACCCACTCACGAACAGGTATGCATCAATTTACTTACACATGTAAAATACCAGTAGTATTACATGCCGGATGTTTGAAACTTCCTTATCAGGGAAAGGTCCAGTAACAAAACCCCACTCCAAACTGTCTTGCAAGAAGGATCAACTATATAATTACTTCCTGGAATATAATTCTATATAACACAAATAGTCTTGAAACTGGGGCTTACCCCCGTAGCCCAATTGACATCTTATCTCCTAACTTCCTGTTTCAATGTTTAAACAGGTTTCAAGGACGTGTGGACTGGGAAATTAATTTTGTAATCCAAAGTTCATTTTATTTATTTATTAATTTGATATCCGTCATCTACACACACACACACAACTATATATATATATATATATATATATATATATATATATATATATATATATATATATATATATATATATATATATATATATATATATGTATATATATACATATATATATATATATATATATATATATATATATATATATATATATATATATATATATATATATATATAAGAAAATAGACACAACCTTCACCATGTTTATATACTCATACTCCTTGTGTTATGCTTCAATAAGACGGGTTGGTTTAGATTCCAGGCCATTTAATTTACAAAGTACGAGCTTTGGAAGACATACAGTCTTCTTCACCCAGTACCGGCGAGTGCAGTGGTGCTGTACATCTTCGAAAGCTTCGAATTTGTAAATTAAAGAATATGGAATCTAAACCATCCAATCTTACAGAAGAATAACACAAGTAGTGTGAATATATGTGTATATATATGTTATATATATAATATAATTTAATATTTATATATATACATATACATATAACATATATATAATATATATATATATATATATATATATATATATATATATATATATATATATATATATATATTTATATATATATAATATATATTACATTAACGAACAGGAAAATATTAATTTCAATAAGTATCTAGCAAATCAAATGAAATTTGGCCACACCTTGTAACCAAAAACTATAATTATAATACGAGCACAGAACGAAACGAAGAGATGCACAAATCAATCCATAAAAATTAATACAGACAAACAAGTAACCAAATCTACATAGAAAGCATATAATTAAGCACCATATAAAGAACGAGCTGAAACGCTGTCATAAAATATTCATAAGTATACATTTTCGTGTAAATTATTCACACTACTTAAAATTTTACTACTACCCCAAAATGAGGAATGAAATCAAACGAATTGAAGATAAGTAACTGAGTTTTCGCGGATGGAAATATGCAGATTGTTTAAAATTTAACAGCCACCCAAAATTGAGTAAAAAAGAAATAAAATATTAGCAACAATTTTTTAACGATTGAAGCGTGTAGAATAAAAAAAAGAAGAAGGCAGGATGAAGAGCGGTGTTAATATAAAGCCCACAAATTGTTGTTAAAAAAATCAATGCATTTCATAACAAGAAACAAAATCATCTAAACTTTTCTCCACCGCATGTACATTTTTTCTTTCCTTGAAGAGATACAACCAACAATGAAGTTGTGCAACAATATGAGCAAGACCTGAGGTTGCCATGGCAGTGATTGGTCACTTCAATTTAAGTACGACGGTCCCTGAATACATAATGCTAGCTCTCTCTCTCTCTCTCTCTCTCTCTCTCTCTCTCTCTCTCTCTCTCTCTCTCTCTCTCTCTCTCTCTCGTGTAGACACTTGGGGCGTTAACTAAATACAGAAAAGGATGCATCTCGAAACTCTCCTGATGAAAACGTGGTTTTCACCGCAATATAATTATAAACCACTACATAATCCACCAATAAAAAGTCAGGCTTTTGGGTCAATCCCGAATCATCAATGAAAATGTAAGAATTACTTATTCAACAGTACAGCTGGAGATCCCATTATCCCTTGAATGTGACCTTCAAAGTAAAGGTTCCAGATTCCCGTACAACTCTCCCACTACAGTTCAGTGGAATTGTAAAGGGCTGCGAGTTAAATGGGAGTATCTGAAATACAAATGACCTTTTGCATTTAGCTTTACGAAGCAATGGTGGATTACTGTGATTCCTTGACCAACTGTGGATGTGTCGCTTATCTCACTCTTCGACCTACATGATAGATTTTGTTATTGGAATATTTCAATTACACAATTTAGTCTCAAATCGCAATAAAATGCACTTTGTTGTCTGGGATCTAAATACCACGTAGACTTAAATTTCACTATATATGATAGAAATGTCTAGTATACAGATTCTCTACGCTCTTAACTTTTGTGAGTTTATGTGTGATTAAACAGTTCTAAAAGAAGTAAATCAACATCCAACAATAAAATAACCTTCATACCATTATTGAAAATTCAGGATGAAAATTTTGAAAAATAAACTTTTTCAGAGGCAGGAGCCTATTAGACAGGGCAAGCGTACACCCACATCCTAGAAAGGAAGAGGGTAAAAAAAAAAAAAAAAAAAAAAAAAACTTCCGCCCAATCGAGTTTTCTGTCCAGTGGTGGACTCAGCCACTGCCCATAAAACTCTTAGCCCAGGCCCATTAAACTCAGCCACGGTCCGGTGGTGGACTGTGTTGTTGGTACCTATAGCGCTGCCATTAGTACGATCATGGCAAACTTTGACCTCAAATCAAATCAAAACTACTAGAGAGCTGCAATTTGAAGCGTTCGATGATTGGAGGGCGGATGATCAACATACCAATTTGCAGCCCTCTAGCCTAAGTAGTTTTTAAGATCTGAAGGCGGACGGACAAAAAATTGAAAGGCATTCAGCCATAAAGGATACTATAGACCAATTTCTTAAAGGACGGAAAATTACAAGCGCGAGGGAAAGTAGATTAAGGAAAAGTCTTCCAGAGAAAGTCATCGAATCGTACCCTCCAAGGATTCCTGATTTCATTTTCAGTAAATGTTGGAAGATGCGACCGAAGAGTAATACGACGTAAAACAGGACTATTTTTGGGACAAAAGCCATTTAATCATGCAGAGAGAAAGAACACAAGAGGAAAGATTAAGGTGCATCTTTCTACATAAGTTCGGTATGGCGAAAATTTGTTTTGTTTTTGTTGGTTATGACAATACTGAATTTTATATGAGATATTTATTTTATGATATACCGAATTTGCCCCCCCAAAAAAAAAGATGAACTGAAGATGAAGCAACCTTCATATTAGAGTAATATTCCAAATGTCGGATACATCCGAAAAAGCGTCATAAGAGAAATGCAATCTCCAATAAGGTCAAGGAGCTTTGTGGTTATATATATATATATATATATATATATATATATATATATATATATATATATATATATATGTGTGTGTGTGTGTGTGTGTGTGTAGTGCATAATAAATTATATATATATATATATATATATATATAATCAGAAAGCTACAAACGTCCTTTAATATCCAATTCACTCTACCTCGGAAATAATATATTTTCATATATGTTACCGAAGGGGAATTTTTTAAGTTGATAATAAGTCCACCGTCCCGTGGGATCGAACCAGCGACGGACGAGGAATCAGGACTACAGTGACGCACTAACGAAATCGGCCGATTTCGTTAGTGCGTCACTGTAGTCCTGATTCCTCGTCCGTCGCTGGTTCGATCCCACGGGACGGTGGACTTATTATCAACTTAAAAAATTCCCCTTCGGTAACATATATGAAAATATATTATTTCCGAGGTAGAGTGAATTGGATATTAAAGGACGTTTGTAGCTTTCTGATTGTATATGAATCACGGTGATGTGATAAATAGTCATATATATATATATATATATATATATATATATATATATATATATATATATATATATATATATTTATATATATATACATACATACATACATAGAAAACAGACTACTACATACAACTGAAAAACCCAAGCCTGTTCATCTTCATCCTGAATATCTGGGTTTCACTGGTTCCTTTTTACACCCCTTGAACGAACGGCAGCTTGAGTGAAAAGTAGCCCAGGGTGACATTTGCTAGAGATGGAAACGTCACATAAACACTGTTTAGCTGTTTAGCCTCGGAGGTCTGATATTCTTATAATTCTGGTCTGAAATTTTTATCAGTGTGCACATTTTCAGCTTGATCTTGCTATCAGTGTATGCCCTTCTAAATGAATCATCAAACCTAGGGTAATTATTCCAGCTATTAACTTGTGACTCATTAAACTGTTATCATAGGATATGGGTTTGGATTTGTTTTCGATATCTTGAAGGCGATATAGTCACACTCTCTTACCTTTAGGGTATGAGACAATTTTCCAATAATGGAACTCAAAATACTGATTAAACGAGTTGTCCGCTCACATGACAGAGTAGTGTGACGTGTGAATAAAGTACCAGCATTTGGCCTCAACTGTAGTCGAAACTTTCATTAGAACTGGACCCAGTACATTACCGGAAATATGAGCACGCTCCTTTATCAGCCGGAGACACTCAAACTGACAGAAATCCAGAGCAGAGCTGCCATGCTAATCAACAATACCAGAAGCAAGCTGGTCGTTGCATACATCACCAGGGTCTCCAGAGATGGAAGATACCTTGGGGTCGAGGGATTGTCCTAAGCCTATTATTTCAAGAGAGCAACCAAGCATTCACACTTGTACATTATTATAATTTGCCAAGGTCCATTTCGTTGCAATCACATCTACAATTCCCCCAATAAATACATGTACTGTCACATCACAATCACTTTTTCGTTGCGTCAAATTCATAATTCCTTTAACACAAAATACATAAAAGAGATAACCTCCATGTTCAATAATGCAGGGGTAAGTATATGTAGCCATATCTAATGCTGGATTGATGAAATTTATTCTATGTATATTTCCAGAAGCAAGTTTTTCGATGAAAAAAATCACGTCCTTTCTAGCAGTAAAACACTGCAGGTCAAGGAATTTTGTTTTCAGGTATGAAATATTCATGAAAACCACCTTTCATTTCTTTTTATTAAGAAGATTTCTGGGCCCATGATAGGTACTCTGTACCAAGGTGACGATCTCTTAGTTTACAAATAAAAACACAAAAAAAGGGTTTTCCTGACAACTTTCATTATTTGTGTATGGCTTGTCGGATCTGTGGATTTAACCTCGTCGATTTTTAGTTTTATGTAAAAGAAAACTATTGAGATGGCTATTTGTCTGTCCGTCCGCACTTTTTCTGTCCGCCCTCATATCTTAAAAACTGCTAAGGCTAGAGGGCTGCAAAGTGGTATGTTGATCATCCGCCCTGCAATCATCAAACATACCAAATTGCAGCCCTCTAGCCTCAGTAGTTTTTATTTTATTTAAGGTTAAAGTGAGCTCTGATCGTGCTTCTGGCATCGCTATAGGTGTCGACAAAGCAGGCCACCGCCGGGCCGTGGCTGAGAGTTTCATACAGCAATATACGTAAGAAAACTCGATTGCGCCGAAGAAACTTCGACGCATTTTTTACCTGTTATATTTTGTTTTAAATATTTGTTGCTCTGACGGTTCACTTGAGCTTGCCCGATCACTAATATACGCAAGAGTAAGAGTTCTTGCAACTGAAATGTAAAAGAAAAAGAAAAGTTCTCTCAGGATTCATGACTGAAGGACAATGTTCGACTCTTCTTAAGGGTTGAGAGAGAAATCACCATTGAGGCTTGGTAGGTTGAGGGGTGAGGTGCTCGCAGTCTCGTTGTGTTGCGTGTGTGCGTGCGTGTGCTCACGATTTCCATTCACTGAAAAATGTAGAATGTATGAATGAATTCGAGTGGATTACGACGTTTTAAAGGCAGGTCTCAACTTTTCTTTATTCTCTCTATTCCTGCTGCGTCGTAAATTTTCGTTTTACGTTTAATGAAGTGATTTACAAAGTACGGAGCTTTTAAAGCTGTTGCTTTGAACAAAACCTGATAAAATTAAACTACTTTTTCTCCCTGCTGAAAACCGTGTTTATTTGGTTCTGATAAAACATCCTACTTCTAGTCTCATTTTGGCCTTAAACCCCCAGAGAGAGAAAAGCAGTTTTCTCTGTTTATTTAAAAGGCGGAAAAGTTATACGTCCATTTTTAGGATAATGTAAATAATATTCTGGACTTCATGTGCAGTAAAATATAGAGACACTAAAACGAGTAATAAAACAGAAAAAAGAAAAAAAAATTAATAACGTACTGGCCCAGGTCAGTAACATATATTGCGAGAACACTATTCCCTGCTCGCAATTTCCTTCTCCCCTCAACCAAAATTCCGGTGAGCTCCAAAGAAGAACTCTACCGTATAAGAGGCATCATCTATTTACTTAATGCCTTAATTTACAAAAGGCTTAAAGAAACGGAGGGTTTGGGGATTCAGAAGCAGAAAGAAATGGGAAAAGGAAGGAGGAGAAGCAAGGAGAATAAACGATAGGAGAAAATGGAAGAAAAACACAAAGCGAGAGTCTAAAAGAACGAGGGATCAGACTAGCAAAGCGAATCAAATATGATAAATGAAGTGAAGTGTGGAATGGCAAGTCTAAACACTGTAATGATGAAATTATATATAAACTAACAAAATACAATTTAGAAGATTTATACATACCGACGGGTAAGAATTCAAAGGCATACTTGGAAAGTAAGTTAAGATAAAAAAAATCGGAATTTAAAATAAAAAGAAAGGACAAAGTAACAACAAAATGGAAAACAGTCTGTTAATGAAACTACATCCGTAAACGGGGGGGGGGGGGGAGGGGTTACAATGATTTTCCGTGGAGAGTGAACAGGAGAAAGAGAGATATGTAGGTGAGGCGAGTGAGGGTTTGATTAGTGAGACATTAGGCGGGTTTTATTGAGGGAGTGAGAGTTCACCTAAATCAAATAACGTACTCAAGAGATGCGAACACGGTGGGGAATCCAATAAGGGCTTCCGATGTTTCTATTCACTGGTCTAACCAATGAATTCTTTCTCTATTTTTGTGTGGTCTGTCTGTCAGTCACGGTATCTGGCCAAATTTTTATGGCTATAGCTGGCCATTTTTATGGCTACAGCTATGTATTAATAACCGCAATGCCTCTGAGCAATGCAGAAATACCGGTTGCTCAAACTGAAGATATGGTAAATGGTTTTTTTATAAGAATTATTTAAATGTGAAATTTACAGAAACTGATTTAACTTATATACAAAGAGCAATTGCTTTACAGTGCTTCATTCTTATTAGCATTTGGATACTTCTGAGCAAAGAGTGGGGAAATGTTCGACAAAATATTCAAAGCAATAGCTAAAAAATGGGAAAAAAGTCAGAAACAATATTCAGAGTATAGCTATGTGGCACCTCATGTCCAACATCTAACATGGAAGTTTGGGTGCCTCCTGGGAAATAATAAAAATGAAAAAATTGTCTTTATTAATTTAATTTACGGCACTGAGGTAATGGAATCATTCCTAACTGATATAAAGCATCTGCATACCAAAATGCTTTGTAAAGTATTAGTGTACAGGCTAATATATATATATATATATATATATATATATATATATATATATATATATATATATATATATATATATATGTGTGTGTGTGTGTGTGTGTGTGTGTGTGTGTGTGTGTGTGTGTGTGTAACTTGATACCAGCGGGAGCTGGGAGTCAAGAGATGGACTGGGGCTAAAAATATCAACCCTAAAATTTATTGGGAACTACAAGGCCCTACTTATGGCAACCTTCTCTCCCAAAGGAGAACATTAGGGTTGTGAAAAAATGTGTGATGCTTTGATATCTGTATATGTATCATACTTATATGAAAGTACAATTAATTATATCTATCTTTATATGTATATGGCTGTGTGAAAGTGTGTATTTTAACGAAAAACTCCATCGACGAAAAATAAAAAAGGGACTTTAGAAACAAAATAAAACTGACATAAGTTGAAGGGCATTAAGAATGTGACTAAGAACGTCGAACATGCTAACCCCTCCCTTTTTTTTTTTAGCCAAGAACCGCATGGAATATCTTATTAATGCCTAAGTGAGAGAGAAATGGAACCCAGTGTTTAAAAAGTGCATTTTTGAGATTGTGAAAAAGTTCATGTGAAACAAAGCAGAGGTTCACTGTGGCACAGATTACAAAGAAGGGAAAATGTTTACCCTTGATGGCCTAAAAGAAAAAAAAAATTGGGGTTTTCGTTCTCCTTCGACATTCTGGGCATGACATCAAACATACTGATCCATCCGTACTAATCAAAAGTCCCTGCCCATAAATAACGAACACTTTAGGATCAGAAATCGCCAACAAAAGTCAACAAAGCCATGTCATTAGGGCATTCGGATGTAGACATTTTGGAGAGAACTCTCCTGAATACGTTTATCAAGCAAATAATGACCACATGTCAGAATTTCAACCTCCAATCCATCTCCTACCAAGAGCAACAAATTAGAACGTATCCGGAAGAAAGGAAATTTGGACGGTATAAATTAATAAATATAATCTTATCAAATACATTACTAACCAAAAGAGTTCCATCCAAAATGCATTTGACTCGGATAAATGCTGTCTATGCAACACCCATTTTCCACCAAGGCGAGGACCGAAGTATATCACTCGAAATATCATTACTTGTTCAATAATCCCTATTTCCTCCCGGGGCCTTTTTGGAATTATATATATGTAATAATAATAATAATAATATATATATATATATATATATATATATATATATATATATATATATATATACAGTATGTGTGTGTATATATATATATATATATATATATATATATATATATATATATATATATATATATATATATATATATATATATATATATATATATATAAATTACACCACAGGTCCCTTTAGACCATTTTATACATACAGATGTATCTTATAATAATAATAATAATAATAATAATAATAATAATAATAATAATAATAATAATAATAATAATAATAAATTAAGTCCTCGATTTTCCATATAATTTCCAATTATATATATATACATATATATATATATATATATATATATATATATATATATATATATATATATATATATATATATATATATATATATATATATATATATATAATATTGGACAAAAATAATTTACAAGAATTCAAACCACATATATAACTCCGATCGGGATTTATCTCTCATATTATCATACCTTTCATGAAAATTTTGAATTTTCCAAGAAACGAATACCATTCGCAGTTTACGTTAAAAACAAATGTTGTTAAAGGCCATTTAATAGCATTGTATTTCATACAAGTTTGTACCCAGGAATGCAGCCTCGCCGGCCACCTCAGGGCTTCGCTTAACCTGCAATTAAATTCAGCAACACACCACTAGCTTTAAAGTAACATTATGCACACAAAGATGTCTCACAAAACTGTACGGTAAAATAGACCACGTTTTACTAAAAGTTCCCCAGAAGAAATGGTCATGGAAAATTTTTTTTTTTCACGAGAAGTTTTCGGCACCATGGGCCGAAGGTAACCGTTTCATCGTGTATTCCGAAGTTTCGCTAACGTGTTTCGCTTGGGGATTTCCCGTAGAGCTTCGCTCACCTTTCGAAGGTTTCGCTTTGTTTCACGAAGATTAGTTGGCAGTGGCGTTCGACAAACATTATTGATCTTCGCCAACTCGGATAATTCCAGCGCAACCCTTGGACGGCTGCCTCCTGGCACTGGTTAGGCACAAACGTAACCTTCCACATACACACAAACATTACATATTGTGTTTCTGTACGTCTTTATACGTAAAGACGCTCAGATGCACAAAAAATGTATACATATTAACATTAGGTCTGTAGGATTGAACTGAATATAGAATTTAGGCCAAACACCAAGCACTGGGACCTATGAGGTCATTCAGCACTGTAACGGAAATTGACAGTAAAAGGTCTGAGAGGTGTAACAGGAGGGAAAACCTCGCAGTTGCACTAGAAATCAATTGTTTGGAGAGGGTGGAAAGTAAGATGAAACAGAATATGAAAGGAGGTACAGTACAAGAAGGGTAAGTCTGCAGGAAATTGTGAATATATCAGAAAGAAATATACAATGAAACGATGAGTAAAATATGAGTAGTATGCACACGCGCATCACGGGATGCGACTTCATTTGAATGCAGTATTTGAACCGAAGAATAATACAAAAATAATGAATTTTGAGACACAACATATAGAAATGTAAGGACACATTGAAAACCTAGACGATATCACACCGTTTGAAGATATGACGAAAAGAAACAAAACAAGTAAGCACGCAAAGGCCTACATGTGAAAATAGACGACTCACTTACGTCTGAGAGACTGAGCAAGCACTTGAGGGATAATTAAAAACTACCATCGTAGTTTTAAACTCTAATAAAGTAAAGCAGGTTGGAACCAGTGGCCCAGCTGAAGGAGGCCAAGACTCAGTTCCAATTTTAAATACAAATTTTCATAATTATCTGAATAGTGAACTTCTGAGAAATACCGGGGCTTTGGGAAAATAACGCCAGAGCAAATTGTGTGCAAATTCAGAGAGAAAAGGAGAGAAATAAAATGTCTGTCAGCCTTAATGTAAAACTTTAAGAAACTCACGAGAGTTTTTATGCATAGGGGGGAAAATACTCATGTATAAATATTTTCTTTAAATCACCTGCTCTTTGCCCAATTAAATGGGGTGGCGCAGCAGTGCAGACTTATGGTTCCTCAGCAAGTCTTATGAAGTGTGGTGGATAACTCTTTTTCTTGCCACCATCAGACATGGGCTGGACATGGGGCGGCCAACTGGCCTAATTGCAACTTACAAGGGTGGGTGATGGATCAGCCAGTCCCTACGCCAAGGTTGTGTGTATGTGTATACATATATATATACAGTATATATATGTATATATATACTGTATATGTATATATAATGTATACATATATATAATTTATATATATATATATATATATCTTTATCACTTACACAATTGTCCTGTGCATTAATAAAATTGATAACAGGACCTCATTTAAATTGGATGGTATCTAGCGGAGATATTTATGCAGGAAAAGTTACAAGATTTCCAGGACTAACTGTCCTTATCGTCTGGTAGCCGTAAATTCTACAGGTACCAGGCAATAAGGACAGTTAGTCCTGGAAAGCTTGTAACTTTTCCTGAATAAATATCTCCGCTAGATACCATCCAATTTAAATAATGTCCTTTTATTCTTCTTCGTTTTAACGTGCTTTTTTTTTTCCATTTTTATATGGGGTGAGCACGATGCCTTCTTTTGAAGGACTTTGATTTAGCGGTGGGGTAGGCCGTAGCCTCGATCGGCTGCCCTGCCTGACATCGCTTAGACCCCGGTAACGAATGTGGGGTAACGAATGTGTACATGTATTGTACCAAATCCCCAGTTCCCTTTCTCCCAGCAGCGAGAAGAACTGGGCGGGTAGGTCGACAGTTCGAGACGTGTAAGGTGTGTTATGTTTTTAGAAGATGTTGGAGTGGCTTTGTTTATGTGTGTATTAGTCTGTAACACCCATTTGCTTTCAGCAAACCTATCCGTTGATTACATATGTAATCCCGGGGTGTCTACACGGATAGCAAAGTGTCCGCCTTCTCTGACCGGTCGGCTGCGGGGATTGAACCCTCGCCACAGACCTCTAGGAAGTCTGAGGTTGCTGCTTCTACCAACCGAGCAATCGAGGCTCCAAATAATGTCCTTTTATTATATATATATATATATATATATATATATATATATATATATATATATATATATATATATAACTTTACTTGGATAAATATCTCAGCTAGATACCAGTTTAAATGAGGTTCTCTTATTAAATATATCTATATACATACATATATATATATATATATATATATATATATATATATATATATATATATATATAAATATATATATATATATATATATATATATATATACAGTATATATATATTATGTATATATATATATATATATATATATATATATATATATATATATATAACTACGGTGATAACCACCACTAACCTTATACTACGGACTGCCTACCATCATATATATACATACATACACACACATATATATATACTCGTGTATATATATATATATATATATATATATATATATATATATATACATATATAGTTATATATATACATATATACTGTGTATATATATATATATATATATATATATATATATATATACATATATATGTATGTATACATAAGTACGGTGATAACCACCACTAACCTTATCAACGGGCACTGACCCTACGGACTGCCTACCATTAACCTCACCCCACACTACCCTCCACAACACCTCACCCATCTCCCCATCCCCAAAACCACTCCCCCTCCATTTAACCTCACCAGTCTCCACAACACAACGCCCACTAGTGGGTTTTGCGCGTACATGAGCTAAACAGGAAGAGCCTCACCAACTTCATATTCTTATAAATGGAAGTGAAGATGATATTAGAGTTTGCAATTCAACTGACACTTAGGTAGAAGACATTTATAAAAATAGGATTTATGGTAAGCGAAGGGCGGGCATGAGTCGATCAATAGATAAATATGTCTACAACCACGTTATCGGGAGGTCTAATACTTTCTAGAATGACTGCCTCCAACCATGTTCTATAACAAGTGTTGGACATTGTGAAATACGCGTACATAAGAGAAAATAATGCATGCATTACCGGTATTTTCATCATATATAAAGTACGTGAAAAATAGCCATAATACACATAAAGAAATTATATCAATAATAACAAAATAAAAAGAGCCACCTTATACTGTTAAACTTGTAAATATTTGCATCATTATATATATATATATATATATATATATATATATATATATATATATATATATATATATATATATATATATATATATATATATATATATATATATATATATATATATAATTAAGTCTTTAGAGGAGTGCGGTCTAGGGGCTCAATTTCTAAAAAAAAATAATCAATAAAATGCAATCAAAATAAAAAAAAAAATATAACAGGAAAACGCTTATTATGTTAATGAATACACGCAGTTAGGTCCGTGCGTTCAGCAATGGTTGGTTAGTTAATTAGTGACCGGTTCGTGAGGTTGAACAACTGCTTAGTTATATGTCACAGTTATCCAGCTAAATCTCACCTATTTACACAGACACATGCACACACATATACATATACGTATATAATATATATATATATATATATATATATATATATATATATATATATATATATATATATATATATATACGTATATATATATATATATATATATATATATATATATATATATATATATATATATATATATATATATATAACACAATATAAAAGCCTATGTAGGAAGTGAGTCGAGGTGTTATGTATTGTCTCACTGCACGCTGGGAACTTGAGAGTGCTAATGCTTGTTTCAACGAATATATATATATATATATATATATATATATATATATATATATATATATATATATATATATATATATATATAATATATATATATATATATATATATATATATATATATATATATATATATATATATATATATATATATATATATATATATATATGCATGCGCGCGCGTGTGTGTGTAAATAGGTGAGATTTAGCTGATAAATAAACTATGACATGTAACTAAGCAGTTATATATATATTATCTCTCGCGTTCTCCTTTGTAAATTATTTAGGGGAGGGGTCTCCGTTCAAGCAACTATCCAGGCAAATCCTACTACAAACAACCTATTTCTCGCGGAAGGAGGCCATTTACAGCGTTCACTGCATGATATATCTGTCACACTTCAATGACTTTAAAGTCACAGATATCTAGTAGTGGACATCGGTTTCCAACGTTTTGGCAACTTATAATTAACTGAATTTCCAAAATCTTTAATGAACTATACGAAATAACATATACACTGTTTCAACGAAATGCAAACTATTATACAACGGAGAGGAACACATCCATTTTGTGAACCAGGAAAAATGGTACAAAGAATGTTGGTATGGATGGTGGAAGTAATTATAACTGTTGTCGTAAGATGATCAAAGAAGCGAGTCACTACACAGATGAGGCTAGAAAGGTAACAAGATGTGTGCAGAAGTTTGACGTGGCTGTGGAAGCCAAGGTTGGAATGGTTGAAGGGATTAATGGAAATGAAATACAGCAGATGCGTGAGAATAAAAATTATAAGTCGGAGCGTTCAATTATTTATGTAGTATATATAAATAATTTATATAGTATGTGGTACATATGGTATAAGAATTGTTTCTTGTATAGGGGTTTATTCTATGTTTCGAGGCTTAAAGTGTGAGATCGTTGCCTTGTCTTCTTTAGTGATCCAGCCTTTCTCTCTCTCTCTCTCTCTCTCTCTCTCTCTCTCTCTCTCTCTCTCTCTCACACACACACACACATATATATATATGTGTGTGTGTGTGCATTTGTCTGTGTGTGCGCGCAAGTATGCATGGGTACTTTGTGGATAGAAATGCGAAATCTACGGAAAAATAATTACATGTGGTTTTATGAAGAAAATAGTCATAAAT